>JANHFN010302521.1:0-16788 GCA_032468175.1 Toxicocalamus goodenoughensis
GTCCAGGAGGACACCCAAATTACGCACTCTTCCTGTGGGGGGCAGTGATTGCCCCCCCACATCCAGCTCGGGAGTCAGCTGGGTGTATCAAGGCAAGAACCAACATAGAACTAAATTTCTAGTCGGTGAGAGCAATTAACCAAGGGAACAGTTTGCATCTGGAATTTGTGAGTTCTTAATCACTGCAGGTTTTCAAGAAGAGATTGGACCTTTGTCTGGAATGCTAATACCATTATTGTATGCAGTCTCTTGCTTGAGCAGAGGTTGGATTAGGAGACCTCCAAGTTCCTTTTCAACACTGTTATATATTCCTCTCTGAAGCAGAAAATATGAACATTTCCGTACAGTATACCACAGAAGGCACACAACAGCTTTGAAGCCAGATTACCAGATAGAATATCTTCAAGGAATGGGATTTTACAAAGTGTAAAAGAATTTAGAGACAACCTTGGTCTTAAAAACAACAACAACCATGAAGTACAACTATGGAGAAGTAACTATAGTATCTAGGCAGAAGCCGAAGCATGAGAAAAAACCTCAATGACTTGTGAAAAAGCAAAGGAATTCTGGGTGCAATGCAAAAGATACTGAGGATTAATACTGTGATGGAACCAGAGTTAATATATTGTGGCTTATGGATGTTGAGCTAGAAAAGAAATATTGCGTGGGAAAACTAATATTGTACATGGTAACTCTGGCAAAATTATTGTACTCACAAAGATGGAAGAATAATTAAATGCCCACAGTAGAACATGAAAATTGACAGAACTTATTGAAATGGCAAAGGTGACCAGTTCAGTCAGGAGGGGGAAAAATGATAAAAGCCTTAAAAAAAAAAGATTGGAAACTTTATATTGGCTTTTTACTGAAAGAAGAATAGCTTGAGCTGGTGATTTATGGTTTTGCGAATATAAAAGGATCAAATGTTAAATTTTTATTGCTTCATTCCTTTACTAGTATTATTTTCACATTTTAATCTTTGTTTTTTTCTGTTTTATTTCTGTAAGTTGCCCACTGTGAGTTCTAATCCTGCCTTAGGCATGAAAGACGGACTTTCAGGGCAATCACCAGGAGGTGACAGTGAGTTCTAGTCTGACCTTAAGCGTGAAAGTCAACTGGGTGACTTTGGGACAGGCGACAGTGAGTTGTAGTTCCACCTTAGGCATGAGAGTCAGCTGAGGGGACCTTGGGCCAATCACTCTTTCTCAGCCGAACCTACCTCACAGGGTTGTTGTTATGGGAAAAATAGGAAGAGGAAAGAGCATTATGTATGTTCATTGCTTTGAGTCATTTATAAAAATAATAAAGGCAAGATGAACATCTAATAAACAACAAATAAATAAAATGTCCTTCATCCAGGATTTTCAAATTCTTAGCCAAACCTTTATTTCTAGCCTCCTATTTACATATTAACTAGACCTGCTCCTGTTTAGCTTTTGAATCCAGACAAAGTAACGCTCCAGTTATTTATCCCTAAGGGATAAATAGATAAAAACTCTGCTTTCAAGTTCCCCTCAAAACTCTTTTAATTCTGCACCTCCCCACCCATCACACAGATTATTTTAAATCATATTAAAATGATATTGTCTTTGTTAATAGGTAGAGCTTGCCTAGATATAATGAGGTGGGGGAGTGAGAAGGCATCTGTAAGAAGAAAAATCCAGTTGGGTTCCAAGTCGGGGGGAGAAAAACGCTGGAAATAAAATGGAGGGTGGCTACAAGGAAAGAAGGCCTCTGTTTATTTGGTTTCCAAAAATTTTAGTGGCAGCAGAATGTTTGTGGGGTGGCTGACAAAATGGCTGGGTGAGCAGATGGGTTTTTACAGGGTTCCGGGGTTTGGCAATTGAGATGCTCCAGGGGATTGTGCAATGCAGTGAGCCTTGTGTCTTTTACTATTTCAATGGTGGTGGGTAAATGCTATTATATCCTAAAGGTCCTGTCTTGTCCTTAGCGTTTGGGGGGGGGGGTGGATGTAAATTCTGAATCCCATCAGGTCCAGCCTTCGGTGGGAGCTTGTGGCTAAAGGAGTTTTATTTATGAATAGATTAGCCCAATGTTTTTGGATGGGTACAAAATCTGCATTTCTAACCGTCAGCCTCTTCAAGCTTCTTAATTTGAAGCTGTTCTCCTCTAGCAAGAAGACTGGGGGCTGCTTCCTGCCTTTGTTAATATTTTTCTCCATTTCTGCTTTGGGGAAATATTCTATCCTGCCTCTTTTTATTGTTAAGAATAACGCATATTTTAATCTGGGGAGGGGAGGGGGCTCTTCTTACACATTAGTCAGTTATGTAATAATGTCCAAGGAAATAAACCTTCCAAGTCTGGCAGGTGCATATTTTTTTTCTTTCTCAAATTTATTTGTGCAGATGTGCTATATAAACAGAGCTTTCTCAAGGTCACGGAGAAAACCATGTCGGAAGAAGTTGGAAAACGATACAGAAGCAGCGAAGGGAAAGGGCTGTCCACCTCAAAAGCATCTTCCAGGGAAACAGGCTTTTAAAAACATGATCCCTTTTCATCATCATTCTACAAATTCTACATTTCTTTAAAAACAAAAAAACACCTCCCTGGATGTTCAGCTTGCTTTGTTCCGTGGTTATAAACAGGAGTGGGCTGCTGCGGCTTTGCAGGGATTCGGGAGAGCCCCTAGCTAAGATTCTGTGTGGTTCAGAGAACCCCCAAATCCCACTCCTGGCTGGCCCTGCCCACCACGCCCCTTCCTTCCCAGGAGTCCCTACACAGCCCGTTTTGGATGCAGGTAAGTGCAGGGCGCACGCAGAGGCTCAGGGAAGGTGAAAAATGGGCCTCCTGGAAGTTCGGGAAGGCCGGAAATGGGCGCGTTTCTGGCTTCCAGACAGCCTCCGGAGCCCGGGGAGGGGAAAAATGCCACACACACCATGGTAACAGATAACAGATAATCAGAGTTGGAAGGGACCTTATAGGTCATCTAGTCCAACCCCCCGCCTAAGCAGGAGAGCCTACACCATTTCTGACAGATGGCAGTCCAATCTCTTCTTGAAAGCTCCCAGTCAGGAAGCTCTCACAACTTCCGAAGGCAACTTCTGTTCCATGGGTTGATTGTTCTCACTGTCAGAAAGTTTCTCCTCATTTCCAGGTTGAATCTCTCCTTGTTCAGTTTCCATCCATTATTCCTTGCCTGGCTTTCGGGTGCTTTGGAAAATAGCTTGAACACCACCCTTCCTCCCTGTGGCAGCCCCTCAAATACTGGAAGACTGCTATCCTGTCTCCCCTGTTAACGCAACTTAGAATTGCATTGGCTCTTTTGGCTGCTGCTCCACACTGCTGGCTCCTATTTAGCTGATTGTCCACTAAGACTCCAAGATTCCTCTCACTCTAATTGTGGGTCGGCTTATTCCATTCCTGGATAAATGAATTTCAGCAGGAGAAATGAACTTCCATCTTCCTCCTAGACCACAAATCAAATGATACAAACAGTTCAAGTTTACCCCCTTTCCTAAAGCTCGCCACAACTATATAGGCCAGACAGATCGGAGTTGGAATCCAAACATATCAAGCCTTTGCAAGGCTTTGAACATCTATACTCTTTCTACATAATTTATACAACGGGGGTGGGGGGGGGAGGAATCAGCTCTCCATTATCACAGTCAGATTGCTCAGAAGCTCAGATCTGGCTTGGAGAGCCAAATTTCTTTATAAGGTAGGTAAATTATGGAAAGGGAAAGAGGTGGCCACGTAATAAAACCTGCTGAAGTCCCCATTAACGGCGTTACTCCTCTCTGATCAATGAGATGTAACAGGTTTCTTGCAGAGAAGGTCACACTGTCTGGTTCCTTATACACATGAAATTTTTATGCTCTGCCATATTGTCAATGTTATTGTGACATTTCAATTTCGGGAGCCATTTTTTTCCTTCCTGACACTTCGCAGCAGAATCAGCAGCTTCCAGAAATGAAACGAAGGGCCTCAATGGCTAGAGATTCATTATGTCCCATTGTCATCAGGTTTCCACTGTTAACTAGATCAGGAGGCCCCAACCGCTAGGCCAGCAACCCAGTACCGGACCATTGACCTATTCGGAACCGGGCCGCATGAGCAGCTGGCTGCCACACACAGGCAGCTCAACTTGCACAAACGGCAGGCTGGCGCGCACACGTGTGTGGAATTTGACTTGGGTGAGCAAGTCAAGCACATGCACACCAGTGGTGGGATTCAGAATGTTTTACCACTAGTTTGGTAGGTGTGGCTTGGTGGGCACGCTTTGTGCGCGTGCACGCACTTTGCGTACGTGCATGCCAAACACACACTTTGCACAGGCGCAGAGGCGTTCCAACTCACCTCCTGCAAACCTTTCCCGGTTGCTTCAGCCTAATTAAAAGAACAAATGTTTCCCTCCCCGCATGTCACAGAGTTCACATTGTCCAATTAAGGTAGCTGGCGGGCTTCTTGGTTACTCCTCTTCCTCCTTCAGCTGCCACCTGTTGAGATGACCTTGGTTTCCACAAGAAAGCTTTTTGTTTTGACTGCTAGCCAGTCTACCTATTTCCTCCTTCCTTCCCCCCTTCAGAGTTCGTGGCAACTATGAGGCAGCAAAAGATGGCTTCAGACAGGTTCGCTTCAGAGTTGACACTAACTAGAGAAGACATCAACCATTGGCACTTAAAAGACAATATAGTTCTCCAAACTGCTTGGCATTGAGAGGCTGTCTCCAAAGAGGTTGACCCCCTGCTGAGGGCGAGATGAGAAGCAATGGATGGAAACTCATCAAAAAGAGAAACTCATCAACTTAGAACTGAGGAGAAATTTCTTGACATTGAGGACAATTAATCAGTGGAATGGCTCGCCTTCAGAAATTACAGGTGCTCCATCACTGAAGAAGGTCTATGGAGATTCTCACTCATCCAGGTCATTGCTGTCCCAAGGGTGATTTTTCAAAAGACAACTGGACTTTTTTTTCTTTTTTCTTTTTGCTTTGAAGAAGTTTCGCTTCTCATCCCAGATGCTTCTTCATTTCTCAACTGGAGAAGAACTGAACTGAGGAAGCTTCTGAGATGAGAAGCGAAACGTCTTCAAACAAAAACAAAGAAAGTCCAGTTGCTTTTGGAAAAAGCTCCATCCCTGGAGATTTTCAAGAAGAGATTAGATAGCCATTTGTCCGGAATGGTACAAGGTCTCCTACTTGGCCAGTGGGCTGGACTAGAAGACCTCCAGGCTCCCTGCAACTCTGTTATTTTGTATTATTCTGTAAATTCTTTTTTACTTTTCATTTTAAAGCCAAAAGCACTAAAAGACTTAAGGTAGTTTGCGTAACCTTCAAGTTTTCCCAAACGTCTCTGATCAGTCAAGTAAATCGTCACTATTGCCCTAATTCTGGAGCAAGCCAGGCAATTATACTGGTTTACGCTCTGTTTCTTCTTTCTTTCTTTCTTTCTCATCCGACCAACCATTTCCACCAATGTCTAACTTAAACATTTCCTGGCCTATAGAAGTCCCTGCTCTGTTAATTCTTCAGAGACCTCTATAATTTCTTTCTTAACATTCATTAAGTTTTGTAAGAATCTTGACTTTTTCCGATCTCGGCATTATCCTATAAAAATGAAGTGCCAGGTGTGATGTTTGTTTCAGAACATTCAGTGAAATTCTCTTTTCTAGCAGCGCTCCCATTGCTGCCCACCCACAACCATGGAGGAAAGAAAGATGGTGGAACAGAAAGAAGCAGCCGAGATGCTGATTAGAACCATAATCCTCAACATACAACTGTAATGTAGCCTGCCCATCATGGCTATAGAGTGTGACAGTCATAAAACCGTTTTATTAACTGTTGAGCCACGTTGGCGCAGTGGTTAGAGTGCAGTACTGTAGGCTATGTCTGCTGACGGCCAGCTAGCTGCAATTTGGCAGTTCAAATCCCACTAACGGGATAAAATGAGGACTGAGATTGTTGGGGGCAATAAGCTGACTCTGTAAACCGTCTAGAGAGGGCTACACGGTGAAGCAGTATATAAGTCTAAGTGCTATTGTTAGTGTTATTATGTTTTCTGTGGTGGTCATTAAGCAAACCCAGCATTCATAAAAGCAAATGCAGTGGTCATTAAAAGAAGCGATGGTTTGCTATGAGCCCGGTTTTGCTGAAAACTGGAAGGGCTGGTTTTCGGCAATACAGTTACAACAACAATAGTAGTAGTAGTAGTAGTAGTAGTAGTAGTAGTAGTAGTAGTAGTAGTAGTAGTAGTAGTAGTACTTTATTGTCACTGCACCTCGTACAATGAAATCAAATGCCATCTTCAGTGTACATCATACATAAGAAAAACTATAAAAATAAAACAAAAACATACTTAACAAATGTCTCTCTTTGCAACGAAATTTGAGGTTCAATTGTGGTTGTAAGTGGTAAGGACTACCTGTAGTGAAGTTTGGAGCTATTCAGCTGGGTTCTAGCCTTCTTTTAACATTGATTTTTCTTCCTTTGGTGACTTGCTATTTGAGCTTTTTAGCCGTTTTGTTCCTTTTTATCTCTAACGTGAAGGAATCTTAAGCAAGCTCATTGAAAATTTGGCCACTGACCAACAACAGTTGTGTCACTCAAACAGCCCACAAGTTACAGCTATTATCAATCCCTTTCATGGCATGGTAGTTGCTTGCTTTCATGGCATGGTAGTTGCTTGCTTCCCTTTCATGGCATGGTAGTTGCTTGCTTCCTGGGCCAATTTAGGGAATTCGGAGCCAACATTACCAGGCAAAACAGCTCAGGGAAATTTAGTGGATGCACATCGCTAACTTTTCCCAAGGAGCCATCATGCAAGTTGGATGGGCTCATTTCGGTATGACAATGCAGGAACCAAACAGCTATGAGTGTCTAGTTTAGCTCTGAAAACTGCCAAGAATCTGGGATCCTTGGAAATCAGGAGAGGGCGTGAAAATTAAGAAATACAGGTAGTCCTCAACTTACAACACTTCATTTACTTCAAGGTTCAAGGTTACAATGGCACTGAAAAAAATGACATGACCGTTTTTCACACTTACAACTGTTGCCGCATCCCTACGATCACGTAACCAAAATTCATGCCACAACTATTTATTTTATTTATTTATTTATTTTGTATGTGTTAGATAACAGATATAAGAACAAACATGATTATTAATACATGAAATGGATAAGAATAAAAAGGGAGACATTAGGACAGGGACGATAGGCACGTTGGTGGGCTTACGCACGCCCCCTTACAAGCCTCTTAGGAAAGGGGTAAAGTCAATAGTAGGCAGTCTGAGGTTAAAGTTTTGGGGGTTTGGGGGAAGAAATCAGTGTCAGGTAGGGTATTCCAGGCATTGACCACTCTCTTGCTGAAGTCGTATTTCCTGCAATCAAGTTTGGTGACTGGGGAATTCTGGGACTTGAAGTCCATGTTAAAGTTGCTGAGGCTGGGAAACACGGCTGACTGGAGAATTCTGGGAGTTGAAGTCCATCTTACAAGTTGCTGAGGCTGGGAAACACGGCTGACTGAGGAATTCTGGGAGTTGAAGTCCATCTTACAAGTTGCTGAGGCTGGGAAGCACGGCTGACTGAGGAATTCTGGGAGTTGAAGTCCATCTTGCAAGTTCCTGAGGCTGAGAAACACGGCTGACTGAGGAATTCTGGGAGTTGAAGTCCATCTTACAAGTTCCTGAGGCTGAGAAACACTGCTGACAGGAATTCTGGGAGTTGAAGTCCACCCAATTTACAGTTGCTGAGTTTAAGAAACACTACTGGCTGGGGAATTTTGGGAGTTGAAGTCCATACATCTTAGAATTACTGAGGCTGAAAAACACTGCCGGTTGGGGAATTCTGGGAGCTGGTCCACACATATTAAATTTACTAAGATAGAGAAGCACTGGTTTAGAGTGATGACAACCAGAGTTCTCCTATTCTCACATCTTCCCCACTATATGACAGCAGGGTTTTCTTTTTTTTTGCAATTTGCCTTAAAGTTCCCCCTTTTGGCATCCAACAGTCCAACCACATGTAAAAGCTGATTTTTGCCTGTGCAGTAATTGTTGCAATCAGTATTTGTATTAGCTGGTTGTTTATTTATTGCTTCATTTAAGAAATTTCCACACCATTCTTCATTAAAAAAAAAAAAAGAACAGCCCCAAGGAAGGACATAACTGTACAAAAATTAAAAATACGACCCCGATAAAGCTGTAACACGCTGCAATTAAAAAGCAGCCGTTTATAATAATGGGGACAGATAGATCACACTTAAAAAGTCTCAGCAAATAAAAAGGAGCTTCCCCTGGTGCCCACAATAGCTTTATTTATTTATTTTAAATCTTATGAGTCTTTATATGCTTCCCTAGTGGAATTAATAAAGATAATAAAAATAAAACCTGCTATTTAGTTTTTTAATACTGGTCACAGGCTCTCACATTTCCACAGCATTTTAGCTGAAAGTGGTATTTCAGCAAGTTTTAAGATGTGTGAATTCAACTTCCAGAATTCCCTAGCCAGCAGGGGTGATTAGGGAATTCTGGGGAGTTGAAGTCCACACATCTTAAAATTGCTGAGGTTGAAGAATAGAAGGGCATGTGGCCCTCCCGGGCTCCATTTTCACTGGCAGAGGCCCTTCAAACCGGTCCTTCGCTGTTTCCAGGGCAGGCCCACGGCCCAGACCTAAGCACCCTGCAGGCCAGATCCCACACCCAGACCTTGAGTTTGACTCCCCTGACCTATATTCCTTCAAGTCCAGTGTCATCCTTGGAGACATTATCACTAAGCAGAGAGTCAATCAATCAATCCCAGGCACAGAATATCCTGGTGAGGAAATGCTTTTGATAGCACCTGCCCTAGGCAAGTGTTTTTCTTTGTAGTTCACCAAACGTAATAATCTGGAGAAAAACAAGGAAGGGATCAGGAAATGATCAGCCACACTTTCAGCAGGCATTGGTGACATCCTGATGTCTCATTTTGGCCCTGCGATATTGCAATGCTCCTGAGCCAAAATGGGAAGGAGAGAATTATCTGCCATACAATTTATTAGAGTTGATGGAGCGTAGGCCGATCTCTCAGTAGCCTTTAAAGCACTATGATGCTCCGCACAATCTATTTTTAATAGAAACAAATGCATGGAATCCGCCTCAGCGTTCCACCAAGGCATCCGGCCAAGGCAACACGCTGTAAATCAATTCCCTCTGCTTTCCCACATTGTTGTTAGTCGTGAAGTTGTATCCAACCCATCGCGACCCCATGGACAACGTTCCTCCAGGCCTTCCTGTCCTCTACCATCCTCCAGAGTCCATTTAAGCTCAGGCCGACCGCTTCAATGACTCCATCCAGCCCCCTCATTCTCTGCCGTCCCCTTCTTCTTCTTTTGCCTTCAATCGTTCCCAGCATTCGGCTCTTCTCCAGCGAGTCCTTCCTTCTCATGAGGGGGCCAAAGTATTTGAGTTTCATCTTCAGGATCTGACCTTCTAAAGAGCAGTCAGGGTGGATCCCCTCTGGGATTGACCGGTTGGATCGTCTAATCAGTGATGGGATTGAAACATTTTTACTACCGGTTCTGTGGGTGTAGCTTGGTGGGCATAGCAGGGGAAGGATATACTGTAAAATCCCCGTTCCCTCCCCACCCCACTAACCTACTTTCCAGCTCCGTTCTCCTGTGCAGAGAACAAAAGAAGACCCAGCTGATCAGCTGGGACTTGGGAGGCAGAGAATAGATGGGGGTGGGGCCAGTCAGAGGTGGTATTTGTCAGTTCTCTGAACTACTCAAAATGTTCACTACCGGTTCTCCAGAACTGGTCAGAAGCTGCTGAATACCACCTCTGCCATCCAGTCTCTTCTTAAAACCTCCAGTGATGAAGCACCCACAACTTCTGGAGGTAAGCCATTCCACTGGTCAATTGTTCTCACTGTTAGTTCTAGGTTGCTTCTCTCCTTGATTAGTTTCCATTCGCTGTTTCTTGTCTTGTCTTCTGGTGCTTTGGAAAATAGGTTGACCCCTAATGTTTTTGTTTGAATGTAGCCGTTTCTTTGGAATTTCCTTTGCGTTACGCTGAAACCCAGTAGGACCTGCTGACTGCCAAATGCCCAAACACTATACATCTGCCATGGATCAAGATAAAATCATCAAACATATAGACGATATTGTTCAAATTCAAAATTGTCCAATTTGTGTGTGCAACTCAGTGTTAGATATCCTTTCCTTACCGCGATTGGTTGAATCCGACAGTTGCCATTGACTGACACGGATACAATCCTATTGGCTGATCGGATGGCGGGAGTTTTCAAAGAGCTGTCATTGGTCGCTAGCCGCGAGCAGCCGGCTATAAAAAAGGCTGCCACGGCTCGACTGGTTCAGATTGGAACTTAACTAAAAATAAAGAGCTGAAATTGAGTGAGGTCTCCGTTCCGTTTGTTCCCGAACTTAACACTCAGGATCCACACTTGACAGAATCCCAAGGAGAAAAGATTTTGCTTAAAAATCTTCAGCAATAATGCTCGCTTGCCTGCCTTATAAAATCCAAATCATTGTTCCTTCTTAATACCTAGACATGCCTTTGAAAAGGCAGAGAGTAGATCACAGGGCAGAGAATCATAGAGTTGGAAGGGACCTCGGAGGCCAATGCCATCCTCAAACAGGAGACCCTATACCATTTAGACAAGTGGTTGTCCTGTCTCTTTTTGAAAGCCTCCAGTGATGGAGCACCCACAACTCCTAGAGGCAAGCTATTCCATTGGTAGATTGCTCTCACCATTAGGAAATTTCTCCTTCGTTCTATTTTGCTTCGCTCCTTCATTAGTTTCCATTCATTGTTTCTTGACTTACCTTTTCTTCCTGTTCTTTGTGGCAGCACCAGTGGTGGGATTCAGCCAGTTGGCACCAGTTTGAGGGAACCGGTTGTTAACTTTCTGAGCAGTTTGATGAACTGATTGTGGAAAGAAATCATTAGGGCAGAGAACCAGTTGTTAAATTTGAATCCCACCACTGGGCAGCCCCCACAAATATTGAAACAGTGCTATCATGTCACCCTCAGCCGTTCTTTTCATAGACTAGACATACCCAATTCCTGTAATAATTCTTTGTACATTTTAGTTCCAGCCCTCTAATCTAATTCTAATAATAATTGTTCTAATAGGAAGTGATTCCTGGCAAATTAGGCAAAGCTTAGGAAGCAAAAGAAACCTGTGATACCAGAAGTGGTTTTCAGCAGGTTCTGATCAGTTCTGGAGAACTATTAGCAGAAATTTTGAGTAGTTCAGAGAATCGGCAAATGCCACCTCTGACTGGCCCTGCCCTCATCTATTCTCTGGCTCCCGAATCCCAGCTGATCGGCTAGGTCTTCTTTTGTTGCTCTGTATAGGAGAACGGAGCTGAAAAGCAGGTTATAGTGGGTTGGGGAGGGAATGGGGATTTTGCACTATCCTTCCCCTGCCACGCCCACCAAACCACACCCACAGAACCGGTAGTAAAAAAAAAATTAATCCTACCACTGTGATATATTCTTCCAAGAAAGATATGTAACAGACACTTTAGCATTTCAGAAACTAGAGGGGAAAATAGAGCTGAACTCTGCTCAATCTCATTTTAAATTGAAATTTGATAAACACAAAGGGGAAATGCAAAGTGGGTGACCGCTCAACATGGCTTTCTGGGAATAAAGCATGCATATTTGTACATATACACACACGCACATCCTTTGGAGGAAGTGTCACCTTAACAATGCTATATATAAAGTAAAGCCAAAATAATCTGCTTGTCTTTTCCACTTGCTGCAATATGCATTAGATGAGCTGTCCTAGTCAACATTGCAGAATCATGATTTCAGTCCTAGAAAGGTAAAACTCCTACTTTGCCAAGGAACCCTCATTCTTCTAGGGAAAGCTTTTCTTCCTACTCATTCGTGAGTAATCCTCAGTAGGAAAGGACATATCCTTCAAAATGACTAGATAAGTGGCCCCTCATTGTGAATCACAGAAACCTAGGCTGTCAGCAGAAGATCAACACAGGCAAAGAAATCATGCTAATATTAGCTCCATTCATGAAATGCATCTGAGCATGGCATTTACCCACCAAGCATGGATAAGCAACCCCTCCCATATGAAAAGTCATACTATGACATCAGTTGTTGACGAATACAGTATGTTTCTCAACTGCAGGCATTCATGTTGTGTTCGTGAGATGCCAAGAATCATCTCTGGCAATTTAACAGAGGGAAGAGGTGAGACACCATAGCTTGGAGAATGAGTTTTATACCACATGGTTGACAATCTGGGCTCCGAATTGTTTATCTCTTCAGCACAGATTCATCAACCCACAGCTTTCTGATACAGGCAATAAAATACCAAAAGAAATGTTTAAACAGAAACTTTCAGGAATCAAAAGCCAGTCATACCTATAAAAGAACTTTCTTTCTTTCTTTTTTTTAACAATCTATATATATAAAAGCGAAATATCATTCACCCATCATCACAAAATCTCCAGAATTGTAAAGCCTACAAACTTAAATTTGGCAGGTATGTTCTTTTTGGCTTCTAGGTGCTCACTAAGAAAGGATTTTTCAAAATGACCATCAGAGCATTAGTATTTCATGTATTATTATTAACACGCTCTGATGCTAAGGAATTCTACTCCCCCTCCACACCTGAAAAGAAATCTGTTCCAAATGCAAAACACAAGCAGAGGAGAGGAGTTTCAGTATCAGTTTCACTTTGACAACACCAAGCAGCTTTAGTATAGAACAGTTGAGCTAAGCCATGCCCAGGCTGCTTGCTGTCTCCTTCTTGTTCACACAGCAAGTTTCCATACAGCCCTCAACTCTCTCACACACTGACAGGATGCTAGCCAGATGAATACCGATGGATGCTGATAAGCAGAGGCAGAATTCCCCCCTGCTTTATTTTCCTGCCCAAAAACTAAGCCTGTCCACATAGTTTCATAGTGAAGCACGGGTATTAAGCTCATTTATTTATATATTTTCCATAACATACATTAATATTTTATGAACAGCATATTGTCTGGGTTCATTTGCTTAACATAATAGTATATAATAGTATATTAAACTTAAAACACACATAATAGTATTTTTTTCCATTTCTAATTTCTACTTCTATAGTCCAACCATTGAAAAAATAAATCCCATGTTTGAAAGTATTCTGTATCTTTATCTTTTATCTTCAATGTCAACCTATCCATTTCTGCACAATCTAGTATTTTTTAAAATTACATCTTCTTCTATGGTTAGTTCCTCATTTTTCCAATGCTGTGCAAATACAATTATTGCTGCCGTCAATATATATAATATTAAATATATATTCACTTTATTACATTTTTCTGGTACTATGCCTAACAAAAATATTTCTGGTTCATAATCTATGTATCGCTTTAACGTTTTTTCTAACCATGTATGTGTTTACATCCAGTATTTTTTTTTCCTTTACACAAAAGAACTTTCTTCATTGCCTTGTTCTATACAGATAGCCCTCAGCATATGATCACAAATTTCCCTTGAGTTGTTGTGATATTTGCCACTGTTTTAAGTCCTTTCTTACCACAGGTGTAAAGTAAATCACTGCCATTGTTGAGTTAGTAAGACAATTCTTCAGTGAATCTGGCTTCTCAATTGATTTTGCTCGTTAGAAGATCACAAAAGGTGATCACAATGATTCCAGGACACTGCAACCATCATAAATACTATTTGATGATGTGACCATGCGGATGTTGCAACAGTTGTAAGTGTGAAAAACAGTCATAAGTCACTTTTCAGTGAGCTAACTTTGAACACTCACTAAACAAATGGTTGTAAGTTGTGAACTCAGAGGTTCTGACCAGTTCTGGAGAACTAGTAGCGGAAATTTTGAGTACTTTGGACAACTGCCAAATACCACCTCTGACTGGCTCCGCCCCCATCTATTCTCTGCCTCCCGAGTTCCTGCTGGTTGGCTGGGTCTTCTTTTGTTGCCCTGCACAGGAGAATGGAGCTGGAAAGCAGGTTAGTGGGGTGGGTAGGGAATGAGATTTTGCAGTATTCTTCCCCTGCCATGCCCACCAAGCCACACCCACCAAGCCATACCACGCCCACCAAGCCACGCTCACAGAACCGGTAGCAAAAAAAATTTGAATCCCACCACTGGTTCTGTGGTCTACTCTACCTTGCTCTTTCCTGAGCGTTATTTCGTTGCTTTAGTCCACAGCTGATTCGCGCGGCAGAGCAGCTTGCTTTGGCTCAGCTGTTTTATTCACAGGGGCTGCAGTTGAAGGCATGTATTAGAGTTGAAAATTGGCTTTTTAAAATGTGAAGTGTGCACATGAAGTACACACTCAGAGTGTACATTTGGTGCACGCGCGTTCAAAGCACGCACTCACCGAACTGTTGTTACACTGGTTGAATCGCAGCACTGTATATACTGTATATATAAGTTTTAAAAGAATTAGAACTGATATCTGATGACTGCCAAAAAAATAACATATATTAAACGTTCAGTTGACAATCTGGCAAAAATAAACTATAGGTCTAGTTGTCAGCGATACATAGCTAAAAAGCTTAAGTTAGCCCATTTGAGGGAATTTTGATTTTTTTAAAAAAAAAACACTGCCTTATGATGCACTCTTTTGTTCAGTTAAAGATTACAGGCACAAGAATTTTAGTAATATAGGGACCAAAAATATATTGTGAGCAGAAGCATGTTAAACATATGGTAGTTTTATTTAAACTCTTTATGAGCATAATTGACCTCAAAACCTTGAACAAATAACAAGCTAATTTTAATTAAAGGAAGTGTTTTCTTTGTGAAATATTGTGTTCATTCCTAAAAATGGTATTTTTTTAAGCAGAAAAGTTGAAAATAAAATGTTATTTGCTTATTTAAATTATCCACTCTGCTTTTTCATAATTAGGGTTCATTTTTCAATAAAAATATCTTTTGTCTTGCTATGCAGTTAAAAATTCAATTACATAAACTTGAAAATTAAAAGCACCTTACAACTTGGGAACATATGGCTATAATTATAGTCCTGGTCAGTTTTTTCAATGTCAGGCTTTCTATAATAAATAAAACACTGTATATTTTCCGCTTTTCTCAAGTAAGTCTTATAAAATACGCTTATAACTATAAGTACATATAATGCAGTCAGAAACATGCCAGTAATGCAGATGTTATTCCATTTTCAGCTTTTATATGGCCAAGATATTGCTGGATACTGTAGAAAAAGATTTGGAAAATAATTATCTATAGGGCAAAGAGAGAAATATGTAAATTTTATGTATTCAATAAACATGGGGTTTTTATTGTACATATATTCTTCAATTAAATTGCTAACAGGTTCTTTGTGATGCTACGTGTATTCAACAGTTCATTTAATCATTATTAATATGAGCGCTACTTTGGCCAAGTGGTTCAGCCACCAGACTAGAAAGCAAGAGACTTGTGAGTTCAAGTCCTACCTTATGCATGAAAGCCAGGTGGGTGACCTTGGGCCAATCTCTGCCTCTCAGCTCAACCCACCTCACATGGTTGTTGTGGTGGTGAAAATAGGAGGAGGAAGGTATGCTGGATGTGTTGGAGTTATTTAAACGAATACATGAAGATGAACTATCAAAATGACAATTGTGGAGCAAGTCATCTTTAGGGGATTAAGATAACACTTTCTCCAAATTATTGTAGCTCCTTCCCTTTTTTATATATGGTATTTGCACAGTAGCAACTATCATCTTGATTTTCTTAACTAATGCTGCAGATATCGTTGGTATAGAGTATTATTTATTCCTAAATTGAATAATTACATCCACCCCTTATTTTCAAATTATTGCATTACAATTTTGTCTAATAAAGGAGAATATTTGTAGCTCAGGGTTGACATGAGGGGTCCTTGATGCTCTCTGAAATTGCTTGTTTTCTTGCAGACATTTCATTACCTTAACTAGGTAACATCATCAGTGCTATAAGAAGTGCTGTTTGCTCTCAGTTTATATTCTGGTGACTTGCTTGTCTGCAGTCTTAGAGATTTTTTGGTTGGGCTGTTTACTGATGGCTCTTTGGCAGTTTCTTGACTGTGATATTTCTAACTTGATTGTTGGTCTGAAGTTAATCTTGGAGTAAATCTATGCTGATCTTAGGGCTGATTGTTGGTGGAGAGGTGCTGGAGTCTTTTTGTTCTCTTTTTGGCTGGTTGATTATCTCTTTTGCACAATCTATAGATATTGTTAATGTCTATCTGTCTCTTGGTAGCTGATTTGTCAGAGTGCCAGGCTTCTAGAAATTCCCTCGCATTTTTGGACTTGACCTGGTCTAGAATGGTCACATTTTCCCAATTGAACAATGGTTAAATCTGTCTATATGTTGTGAAATTAGATTTTGTCTAAGATTTAGGCTATATAGCAAGAAATATGAAAGAATTCTACCCAAAATTTATTTTGGAGCAGAGATTCCCGAGAGGAATTTTTAATGAGGTAAAATGGCAGCTACAGAGAACGGTTGATCCAAAGAAAATGCGGTCAGGCTCCACATCCTCTTTTTCTAAAAGGTACCAGGTCACCAAGAGCACTCTCCAACCTTCCTTAACCCTTAAAAAGCTGGCATGTTTACAGCAGAACAGAGTATGTAAGGTCAGATAATATAGTTAGTTCAGGAAGACCAAGTTAAGGTAAAAAATCTTAAGAAAAGAGCCAAGAGAGTTATGTTAAGAATACCAGACATTACAATGCTAAACAGAGTAAAGAGATCCTTTGCCTATCTTATCAACCCTAACCCTAACCCTAACCCTAACCCATAACCCATAACCCATAACCCATAACCCATAACCCATAACCCATAACCCATAACCCATAACCCATAACCCA
>JANHFN010302598.1:0-16752 GCA_032468175.1 Toxicocalamus goodenoughensis
GAAGGGGAGGAAGAGTTGGGGGCTTCTTTTTGACTACTTCCCAAATAAGCTTCCTAATTGCAGTTGAAGTTTTAAGCGTTTATTGAAAGAAAACCAATGAGACCCTAAGGTGGTGTGGCTTTGTTGCTGTGACTGTCTGATGAAGTGCTCTCACAGATGGGAAACTTCTCCTTAGTTCTAGATTGGAACTTTCCTTGACCAGATTCCCCCCCTCCCGTTGCTTCTTGATCTAGCCTCAGATGCTTTGGAGCACAAGTCAACCCCCCCCTTCTCTGTGACACCCCCTCAAGTACCGAAAGAGAATTATCATATCCCCCGGATCCTTTTCTTCGGAAGGCTGGACTTTCCTGGATCCCTCAACTGTTCATCATTCAATTTATGTTCCAGACCTTTTATTATCTTAGTCCCTCTTCTCTGCACTCTTTCAAGGGTCTCAGCATGCTTTTTTTGCATAGTGTTGACTAGAACTGGACACAGGATTCCAAGTGTGGCCTTATTAGTGTGGAATAAAGCGGTATGATCACTTCACATAATCTTAGTATCCCTCTATTGATGCACCCCAGAACTGCATTGATTTTTTGGGGTGGCTGCCTCATACTTAAGTGGGGGTCCACTAGGACCCCTAGATCCCTCTCACAGTTAGTGTGAGTTGAGCAATTCACTGAATTGCAGGATGACGAGGTTAGTGGTCTCAAACATGCCAAAGTTTCTAAACGGGGACAGTTGAGGCAGGAAACAATAGCAACAGGAATCTGATCTCTGCTTCCTGCTGATGAACGTGCAACCTTTGTGATGAGTGCTAAAGGTGGCCATAAAGTGCCAAGCCTTAACTGACAGGCAGATAAGAACGGGAGGCCCCTGCTTCCTCAGGGCCAAGTGACTCCGGGGTCTTTGTTTGGCTCTGCTCTGCTTTCACTTCAGAAAGTCACAAGGAAAGATTCTCCGCAGGCTTCCTAGGCTGCACTCGGCTCCTGTGGTTCAGTTGGAGAAAGAGTCAGTAGGCCTCTACCTGGAATATCAGGTGGCAGCCTCTCCAATATTGGAAGACTGAAATCTTGTCACCCCTAGTCTTTCTGTCCATTAGGCTGGACACGCTCTGTTCCTGCAGCCATTTGCGGTTGTCCACCAAGACTCCTAGATCCCTCTCTGGTGAGCCAGGTACCAGCTATTCTACACCTGTGCATTTGGGGTTTGTTTGTTTTTTTGCCCAAGTACAGGATCTCATTTTTCTCTCCTCCAAATTTCATTTTGTTGGCTAGGGCCCAGTGTTCAAGACTGTCAAGATCCTTCTGAATTTGAGTCCATTTTTTTATCTTTGAAAAATATTTATTACAGACTAACTCTTAATTTTAGTCAAATAATCCAAAACCCATATCATCATCAGATTCTCCAGACTCTTCTTTCTTTTCCTCTTTCTTTTCTTCTGCAGCAGCTGGTGCAGGCCCTCCAGCTGGAGCAGCAGACCCTCCTGAGGAAACCACTACAGCCCCACCAGCTGGCATGCTAGCAAGCTTGCTGTTACCTTGGGTAAGGTAATGACATCTGCAATATTTTTCCCATTTAACTAATTACCTTATTCACAAGTTCATCATCTGTCTCAATGCCTACACTATCGAGAGTTTTCTTCAAATCTTTTTGAGTTTGGTGATTCATTGCCACCAAGGACAGCAAGAAGATAAGCTGCAATGTAACGCATTTTCCCTGCGTTGTTCGTGCAGAGGCCAGGCCTCAGACCGCGAGCTCCTTAACACGGCGACAGCCAAAACAAAAAAAAAGCAGAATTTGAATCTATTTTCTGAAGTGTTGGCTCTTCCTCCTACCTTGGTTTCATCTGCATATCTGAAGAGTTCCCTTTCTATCTCCTCATCCTGCGGGGAAAAGGAGCTTTGTTTGCTGTGTTGGCTGCCAGGATGCATTGAGTTTCCTTCAATCCTAGTGAAATCTAACTACAAATTTAAGAACTTAACAATTTTTTTAATAAACAGCAAAAAGGTGATTAAAACTTTGATTTTAGAAAGTTAAAAATGGACTAAGGGTCCAGACAAATGAGAAATAAGTTTTTGGAATTAATCATAAAGAATTTGCCCCTGGAAAAATTATTTTGTTTTGATTAAAATAATTAAGATTTTAAAAACTGGACAGTAGTTTACAACTAAAAGAGAAGACCACAAATACAAAAAGAGCCAAAACATTCTAACATTGAGCATATTGAAGCCTATTTGTAAAGAAATGAACTCATACTATTAATAGCATCAACAGATACATCTGTGCAGAGACTTAAAAGATGCTGTGGAAGAGAATCTCAACTTAGAATCCTAGGGCTGGAAGAGGCCCTGGAAGTCTTCTCCTCGCCCTGCTTAAGGGGAGACCTACTACCCTTCCGGACAAATGGTCATACCCTCTCCCCTTGAAAACCATCCCAGTGATGCAGCACCCCGACATCTTCTGGAGGCAACAAACTCTTCCACGGATTCATTATTCTCAATATCAGGAGCTTGGCGCTCTCTTTAGTGAGGATCCGCCGGGTTACTTCCTGTCCCCCGGGGCTCTGAAGATGAAGCCACCCCCTCCCCCCGTCCTCTGGGACAGCCACTCGGTTCCTGGAAGGCTGCTCTCCTGTTTGCAGGAAGAGTCGTCTCCTGAGTCCCTACCTGGGAGAAACAAGGGTGCCGCCGAATGAGGAGGGAAGCCAGCGTTTGAAAAGACAATCAACAATCAATCAGCAATTGATTCTGGGCAGCAGTCGGTTTGGTGAGTTGATGGGTTTTTATACGTTTTTGGTCTTTTGCAATTTTGGAGCTTGGATATGTACTTAATTAAGCTTGGATATTGACTTAATTAAAGTTGTCTTGTTGCCCACTCAGGGTTGTGACTGGCCCCAAGGTGGGGAAAATGTTAATCCCAATTGTTTGTTTCCTCCATCTAATGCTATCAGTTTGAACCCATTTCGATTGCGTTGCCTCTTTGGAGGCTGCTGCTGCGCTTTCCTAGTGAATGGGGAAGGTCCAGGTGTATGCATGAAACGCCGTTTCCACTCATGGAACTTAGCCTCACTCAGCAGCTTGCTTGAGGCTGTCTCTGAGGGCCGTTTCCCTCTCCCATTTTTTGGCAAATTTCTTTTCTTCCTAACTTCAAGCTACTTCTGGGGCTGGGGAAGGAGGGGTGAAGGAGAAGGGGGAGCCCCACCATGTATTACTCCTAATCCTTCTCTTCATTAGATTACACATCCAGTCATCGTAAGGCTTAACCTCCAGACTCCTTAACATCAAATAATTGTTTAAATAATGAAAAGGGATATACAAACAAATCAAGAGGGCAACTTGCATAATTGTCTTGTATTTCTTATAATCATGATGAGTTATGGATTTGTTTGTAGTTAAGAGATGGAAGGAGAGCAAAGTTAGTGCCATGCTTAAGCTGTTGGGCTAGAAATGGGAAAAGCCTGCAGGTTCTAGGCCCACATTGGGCACGAAGCCACTTAGTTGATCTTGGGCCAGCCAGTCTCATTCACCCGTATGAAGGTGGCAATGGCAAACCTTGCCAAGAAAACTGCTGGGACTTGTCCAGGGAGCCTCCCAGGATTGGACCCAATTGAATGGAAGAGAAGGGAAAGGAGAGTGAGGTGGAAGAGGAGGAGAAGAGGCAATGATAAGTTTATACTTGGTGAAGGTGGGATGTTACTTTTTTTATATTCCTTTATTATAGTTCAGCTCCCTCTGCGACAGTTTGTTCTGTTGGGGAACACTTCTTCCTATGAAGGTTTCTGGCCGAAATCACTTTGCACCCTACTGACAACTCAGGTTTATCCTTTGACTTTCAGACCCGTTTTGCAGGTTCCACTGCAGGGAGTCGCCTTTCAACTCCGACCTTCCTCCCATTTTTCCTACCAGATGGAGGCATCGGGAACCCCACCTTCTTTCTGTCACTTTGGTGGGCCCATCTGTGCCATTTATGATCCTGCAGGACCAGGCAGGGCCTAAAAAAGAGCCCAGAGATATGAGCCTCGAGGTTTCTTTCCGTTGAGGGCTCGTTGTGGTGTGCTCAGTTGTTGTGCGTGATTGTTCAATGACACCTGTGTCTGTCCCATCCTAGTGATTATATGCACTACTGACAGGAAGTACTGTAAGCCACAGACTCACAACTGAGGGGGTGAATACAGAATACAATACAGAACAATAGAGTTGGAAGGGGCTGCAGAGGTCTTCTAGTCCAACCCCCTGCTCGAGCAAGAGAGATCATTTCAGACAAGTGGCCATCTAGGCTCTTCTGGAAAACCTCCAGTGATGAAGCACCCACAACTTCTGGAGGGAAGCCCTTCCATTGGTTAACTGCAGGAGGTAAAAAATAAAATAATGCTTCTAGATCTGTAGTTTGAAAGTGCAAACGAACAAGAAAGGAACAGCATCCACAGTATCATTGCCCAACCCATATCTCGTCATCTTTTCTGCAGGATCTCACATCAAAATGGAAATAGTTTGAAGTTCTGGGAAGAGAAGAGTGAAGCAGGGATAAGATGATCCTCGAGTATCTGAAAGGGTGACAGAAACAGGAAAGCCGTCCTGTCTTCTTTCTTGTTCCAGAGAACAGCATGTGGAGTAACGGATTTCAGTTAGTGGAACTGGAAGTCCTGGGCATGGAAGCCCTTCCCAACAGTTCCAGATATTTGAATCTGGATCTCTGCATGGCATAGGACCAAAATAATTCTATATTTTAGACATTCCAAGACTTTCCATTTTGTTTCGGCAAAAGAGCGATAACGGCTGAAGTTGCTAATGTAAGAACTGGCTGTGCTTAGGCAGACAATTCTGTTGCATGCTCCTTGAGCAGATCTCTCTGTCTCTCAAGGCTTGGAAAAGAACACAGACAACGTGGAAGAAAGTGAAACAGAATTTAAACCTGAGGCATGTGATGATAAGCTTGATTTCTGGGTTCTGCAGTTGGCAGATTTTCTGCATATAAAAGATCTGCTGACTTAAAATAAAATAAAAGAAGAAAGGAGAGACTAAGAGGGCTGGGGAGCTTTCAGCTTCCTCTTTTCAAATGGAATGCTGGAACCAATTGTGGGTTTCAGTCAATCCTAGGACTGGAGGGCTGGAAGGCACCAGAGGGATGAACTCTGCATGCAATGTGCAGGGAAATCCATGTGTAGCCTTGTCAAGAGGCAGCTGCCCAAGAGGTATCTTCTTCAGGCCTCCAGAGAGGGAGAGCACACAACTTCCAAGGGAGACCATTTGGTTGGGGATCAGGCTTTTCCATCAGGAAGTTTTCCCTATAGAGTATTGGAATGAAATTTTATTCCTGTTCCTTCTAGTGCTGGTATGTGGGCTTGGAAAATAATTCTTACCCTTTTCCTGGTAGCTTCCCTTGAAGTGCCTGGACCTGCTATCAGCTCTCTCCTCTGTCCCCTTTTCTCTGGAGAGCTCTGGGAGGAAGAGGAGAATTCTAGTAGTAGAAATAGTCTAGCATTCTTGGTCAAAGTGTGAACTGGCCAGCCAAGTGCTGGATTTCAACTAAACTATTGCATTCCTCACCCTTAAGCATGCAGGAACTTTCTAGCCAATTTATCAGCAGCAGGAAAGGGAGAGCTAAACCGGAATCCACTGCTGGCCTGCTTTGAGTTCCTTGATAAGGCTACCAGTAGGCTTCCAGGAACTTTCCCTCAAGGATGTGAGGCTCAAGCATGATGGGGTCAAAAGGGAAACCTCTAAAGACACAACCAGCTATGCCGGCACTACAACATAAAGAATAACAGTGATGGGGGAAGGGTGTTGCCTGCTGCTGATTCAGAAAGTTTGAGAAACATTTGGATCCCAAAATAAAGGATTTTCATGCATGCTTATTACATGCTTCCCCTGGCAATTCTGTCTTTCCTCTTCAGTGCAAGTCACCCAATTCTGGGGGTTCCCAGCAGCCACAAAAAGCAGGATTTCTGCTGCTCCAGCAGTGCAGACTCTTCCTGCTCCACAGTGGCTGGATACCCTCTTGGGGGCAGGAGATGCTTCCAGCCAGTGGAGCAGCTGCTCTAGGTGTGCCTCCAGCTGCTTTGGAGCCCCAAAGGTGAGAAGGTGCAGCCAATTCTCTTGCCTGGCCCCACCTGCGTTCAGGGAGGTCATGTCAGGGCAGCGCCTGCCTTCCTTCCTGCACTCTTCTGCCCCATCCTCTAATCTCATTCGATTGGAATTAATGTAACGGTGCAGGTGCAGTGTCTCTGCTCTCCTTTAAACCGCTTTTCTTCCCCCGCTCATTCCATGGAAGCCAAGGCAGCCCCCCCCTGAGGCGTGTACTTCAGGTCATGTCCCTCCTCAGAGAGGCCGGATGGGGCACCTCTGGGCACTGCCTCAGCCAGTGGGGTGGGGTGTGTGTGTGTGTGGGGTGTCATGTTCCCTCCTTTCATGCTTCTTCTCGGCTGTGTGAGCCGGGCAATGGCTGCCAAGAGGAAGAGCCCCAGCCGAGATGTGGTGCTCAAAGTCCTTTCTCAGCCACCAGGCACAGCCTCCCTCCCGGGACAAAATCCATTCTGCTTGTGCAACACGCTCAGCCTCGCCCAGCTGGTGACCTCAGGCAACTGATGCCAGCTGCCCCATAAATGCTCCCGGAGCCGTCCTCCCCCCAGGTCCTCCTGAGCTGCTGGACGGCAGGGCAGATCCCCTGCAGTCGCTACCAAGAAACCGGGCAGGATGGAGGGCAGGGAAGAGGCCAAGGAGCAGATCCTCTTCCATCAGGTGAGGGTTTATGTTTGGGGTCTTAAGGAGAGAAGAGCTTTCCTATTTGCCCCAATATCAGCTCGGCTTCAACTTGAACATCTCTCTTACCATGATTATCTGCTGCCAAATTGGTGTTGACTCTGAGCAACCGCAATGGAAAGGTTTTTTTTACGAAGATGATCCCACAACTGCCATTTTGGACCATCCAAGGGAGCCCCTGCCCAGTGCCTCCCCCTTGCTGCTTCTGGTCCTCTCCTTCCCTTTCCCAGAGCCTGCCTCCTCTGGGTCTCTGCACCAAGTAGCGTAATGCAGGAGGGCCCTTAAGGGAGAATTCTGGGTCGGTGGCTGCAACGGAGCCTCAGTTGCCTTTCTTGGCCCTTCACAGAGTTCTCGGGGTCTCCTGCAAGGTGAATAGTGCCGGCATTATTTTTTCCCTGCTTCTTCAGGGCCCACCTTTCCCTAGAGAACACCATGACCTGCCTAATCTCGATCTTTGTAGGGGAGGCGTATCTTTCCCGAGCCCTTCATGGAGGGCGGCTGGCAACCTCTTTCTTGGCTGCCATGGCTGAGGGCAAAGGCTTCATCCCTTCAGAGCCTTCCCTGCCAGTTCCAAGGCAGGTGGGCCTACCTGGTTCTCACCCAGGTTCTTCTCAGCCATGTAAATTGTGGAAAAAAATTTGCTATGATTTTGATAGTTTTTTTAAAAAAAGTAATAGTTGATATTTTTCTACTTTTAATTGACTCTACCCTTCCTTCCTTATACAAGTCTTTTTTGAATAAATAAAAATCTGAATAAGTTAGCCATGAAGATTAGATTTAGATTTTTTAAAATCTCACCTTTATTGTCTTTATAAATAACTCAAGGCAGAAAAGGGATCTAACACTCCCCACAACACTCCTGGGGAGCCGGTTGGCCCAAGAAAATGGGACTGGCCCAAAGTCACCCAGCCAACTTTCATGCCTAGGAAGGGACTAGAACTCCCTGTCTCCTGGTTTCAAGCCATTCAGGTGGCTTCAAGGTTTCTTAATCACTAGAGGAAGAAAGTGGTTCTCACTCTCTTTCTCTCAGCGTGAGATATTCCTACATGTACATGTACATATTTAGGTGGCCTTCAGTTATGACCACAGCTGGGACCAAATCATCTGTTGCTAAGCAAAGCAGCTTTTAGGCCCCGACAGGGTGACTTTAGCTGCCGATTTTAAGCAAATCATTGGAGCTGTTAAGTGAATCCCCAAGTGAGGCCACTCAGGCTCCCTCCACTGGCTTTGCTTGTGAGAAGCTCTCCTGGAAGGTCCCGCGGGGCCATCCGATCAGCCTCAGACATTGCAGGCATTGATGCAAGGCTCCAAATTTTCATCGTGACTGTGGGGATGCTATGATGGTTGTTAGTGCGGGGACTGGCCGTAACTCACTTTGCCAGGCCTTTGTATCTTCAAATGGTAACTAAGCGGAAGGTTATAGGTCGAGGACTCTCAGTTATCTCAGGAAGATCCAGGCGACTGATCTTACTAAGCAACCCCAACTCCGTGGTAAGAAGTGCTTGTCACTCTGAAAAGTTCAGGAAGAGCAACACATCTTGTTCAGTTGGTGGCCCTTTTTTACCTCAAATATTTCTGGTGGCTTTTGGAAAACCTCTGAGAGAAAAGCAGAGTTTGGCAAAGCATATCCTTTCCTCTAGTAGCAATGAAAAGGAGGAAACCCAGGACTTGCAAGGCAAATGCATTCACTGCCCAGCAGGGAGCTGGAAAGGTCTAGGTGTGGCCAAAGACGAGAAGGCAGAGGGCAAGGAGGAGCCCCGGGTGGAGAGCAGGGCCCCCCCAGTTCTTCAGAGCAGCTGGCCCAGAGGGGCTGCTGGGCATCTGGGGAGTGGGCATCAGCCTCTTCTCAGAGGGGCTTCGGTTTCTGGCTGAGATTGTGACCCTGCACTGCGCAATCCGGCACTTCTCTTTTTGCTTGAAACAAAAAACTGTTCTCATAAAAGTTATGTAACAAAAATTCCTGTTTTGCAATATGCAGTGGCAATGGAAGAAATGTTGCAATCAGGGATATTCTGTGTGTGTATGTGTGTGTGTAAAACACTCCAGCAATGATTATGACAGATGTGATATTAAATATTGTAGGGCCTCATCCACACCCTTTCCCCAGAAAACTTGCTTGCAAAAGGCAGCCTGAGGACACCATGTGCAGCGGTACATAGAACATGTGTTTTTGTGAGCTAATTGGAAGCTGGATAGGTTAAATACACACATGTTTTAAAGGGGAACGCTTTATTGGAGCTGGATCTTCCTCCGATAAGAGAACTATGGGACCAAGTTGGTGGCAGCAACTGGATTTTAGCAAAATCTTCGAAGGGCTTCCTCTGCCTTCTAAATATGCTGGATTACAATTCCCATAAATTATGCAGGCTAGAAGGATAGGTATTAATGATGGGGGATCCATTAAATATCTGAAAGGCTTGTAATTCAAAATTATGAAAAAAAACACTTTTCCCTCAACACAATCATATATAATTCCACTTAATCAAATTCATGTCACCAATTCTTGCTCCTGGTTTTCTGGGTGTGCATTTTGCTGTCAACCAGGTGATAACAACAGATGGACATGCTGCCACCTTCCTCAGTGAAGTCCCTTAATTCTCAGCCATATGAGTGTAAAGTCTGGGGAATTGTTACTCCACCCCCCCACCCCCGGGAAATGAGTTAAATGGCATCTGGTTTGATTTAAAAGGTGCAATCCTGTCTCCATTTCTAGCACATTCTTTTCTTTCAGCACATTTGTCTGTGTCACCTTGCTTCTTCTCCCCTCTGGAAAGGAGGTTTGTAACTCTCCTCAGCCGCTGCTTGCCAAATGTTTTCCTGTGAAGGAAGCGGTTGTGCAGCTCTTCTCCCAGGGTGGGTGCCAAGTCTTCTGTGCCCCAAAGGCCCCACCCTCCGGGGGTGGAGGAGGATGTTAAGCAAGCCCAGGGCTGCAGTAAAGGAACAAGTCTTGAGCAAGGTCAGCTGGAGGCAGGAAGGTTGTAATGGCTGCCTGGGTAGTGGCCCCCCGCCATCTCCAGCCAAGGTGGACATCCCCTTGGAGTGCAGGACACCCATGTGAAGCTGCCCTTATAATGCAAGGAGGTGGGAGGATCCTGAGCACTGGGGTACCTGCTGCCATTTTGGGCTGCCCCTGGGAGGAGTGTGAGGGGCTGCAGGACTCTCATTCAGGATCCCTTTCTATCTTGATTGGGTCTTTGGAAGAGGTGACCTCTGTCCCACCCGCGTGTCTTTCCTTCAATCTCAAAAGAGAGCCAGCACAAATCAGGCGTTAAAGCCTCCTTCCCGCTGTTAGTCATACTCAGAAGGGGATTTGTGGATGGGACACCCAGCTTTTCTCTCCGCGAAAGGGCTAGGAGGTGGTTCGGGGGCGGGGAGATCCAGGTCTCCTTCGGAGAACTGCATGCGGGGCCACAGGCGGGCGCTTAGAGGCGGTTCCCCTTTGGCTCAGTTGGCGTTAAAAGCCCGCTAATACGGAGCCCAGAAACGCCTTCGTTACCAGGGAAGCTTACAAGGGTCCAAACCGTCCCACTGGCAACTGCTGGGCGGTTCGGAGCAGGGCCGGAATTGGAGGCGCTCAGTCGCGCGCAGGGAGGAGACTCCGGCACGGACGTTTCGCCTTCCGCAAAGCCGCCTCGGGACTCAGGACAAAGGGGGGGTGGAGTAACTGGACGAGCCGCCGCTCGCAAGGCATTTGGCTCCCGCCTGGAGCCCCGACCGGCCGGGCTGGTGGGCGGGAGGCTGCATCCGTCCCCCAGGCAGCGCCCTCCCCGGGAAGCCCAGCAGGCGCGGGAGGCGGCTCCAGGACCCGCCGAGGACGGCGCTCCCCCGACAGACCGCCTCCCCGCGCCGGCCTTACGCCGCAGTTCCCCAGAGCTGCCCCAACCCCTGCCCGGGCTCCGCGGGGCTCTCCTGGCGCTGCCGGGGCTCCGCGAGGAGCTCGCAAGGATGCGCGGGCGCCGGGCGGGCGGGGCGGCTGCCTCCTCCGCACGTGCCGATAGACACGCCGCCTGGCGCCCGAAGGAAGGAGGGGGGGAGCTCGCCGCTCGGCCCCCGGAACAGCCGCTCCCTCCTCCCCCCCCCCCCGCACACACCTTCCGCCCTCGGCCAATGGGCGGCGGCGGGCAGGGCGCGTCACGCGGAAGCCGGCCGGGATGCCTGCTTAGCCGGCGCGCCTCGCCAGTCACTTGCTCTGTCCCAGCTCCGCTCCCGCCGTTGCCGCGCGGGCTCCTTCGCGCCGGCCGAGGTGGCTCCGGGCAGCAGCAGCAGCACCGCCATGATCGCCTCACACTTGCTGGCCTACCTGTTCACTGAGCTCCACCACGACCAGGCGCAGCGGGTGAGGCCGGGCGGCACGTGGGCGCAGGCCGGGCGCACCTCCTCCGCTCCCGCCAGCCGCCGCCCCGGGACCCCGCCTCGCCGGCACAGGCTCGCCCGCCACGGGCCCGGGCTCTCGGGGACGCTAGGCGTCCCGCTGGCGTCGGGAGACGAGGGAAGGTTGGGGCGGCCGGCCGGGCTCCGTCCCGAGGGCTGCGGCTGAAGAAACGGCGCGGCGGCCGGGCCTGAAACGCGCCCGGCAGTCCCTCTCCTCTCCGTGAGCGGCCTCGGGGCCTTTCCGGGCGGGCGCCTCGCCCAAAGCTGCCCCGCCATAAGCGCGAGCGGGCCGGGAAGCGGCTCTTCGGCCTGAAGAAGCGACGGTGACAAACTTCCAAGGAAGCCCGGGAGAGCCGGTTGCGGCTGCGGCCTCTCCGGAGCCGGCGTTTCCCGCCCGGCCAGAAGGGAGGCGGGCCGGGCGCAGCTGGCATCGTTTCCCCTTGCCCGAGAGGTGCCGAGCGGCAGCCGCGCCCCGAACGCTGCCCGGGACCAGCCCAGCCTCCTTCCCGGCGGCGGGTGGCCGAGAGGCTCTCTGGGCGCGGCCGCTGCCCGCATTCAGCCCGCTCTGCTGCAAAGCGGTGCCCGCGAGCGCCCGCTGCCCTGCCGAGGCCCCATGGCCCGGGAGGGGGCGGAGCCTGAGGAGGGGAAGCCACGAGGGGCTGGGGGGGGGGGCTGGTGACCAAGCCCGCTCATCCCGCCGCAGGAATGCAAAAGTGCCGCCGCGCCGTTTGAAAGTAAGATCGGCTTTGCTGGCTCCCCGAAGAGCCTCCTGGGGTCTTGTCTCCCCACCTCCAGCAGAGTTTGCTTTCCTCTTGCCGCGCAGCGGAGCCCCCGCGGCTGCTTGGGGAAGTTTGCCGCTGCCTCACCCGGAGCCAAGAGCCACGGCATCGTCCTTAGGCGCCCATTTCATGCCAGAGCTCCGGTTTTGTGCTGGGGCTTAAAAAAACAACCAGTAGCCGGAGAGGCCCAGCCTATTGGTTGCTATTGGAGAAGTCCTGTGGCCCAAACCAGGTGGGTCATCTCCAGCAAGTGAGCGGTTCCTTTGGCCTGCCGAGGGACCTGGGAAATGGGCAGCCCACCTCCCTGGCCTTGGTCGGAGACCATTCCTTGCCATTCAGTTCAGGGAGTCTCCCAGGAGGGAGAGGCCGGACCACACAAGCTGTCCTCAGATAGGTGCCCTTCCAGGGAGTGGAAACAGGGCCATGTTGCTCTTCCATCCCAGGCGGTAGCGTATCTCCTGGCCCTGCTGGTCCCCATTCCTTGGAAGGAAGTCAGCAGTCCAGCAAACCTTTTGAAAACCTCCCCGATTCTTCCTCCAAAGTGCATCTTGCCAGGCTCTTCTTCCCTGGAGTTTCCTGGGATTCAAAGGCTACCTGGGGACTCAGCAGCCAGGGTGGGGGCCATGTGGAGAAAGGCAGGGAAGGGAAAGGGATCCTAAACAAAGGGGGGCCATGTCCCTTCCCCCCACCCTCAAGTGAACTGGCATTGCACCGGGACAGTGGGGGGAGGCAGAGGGAGCCCAGAGGGTGTGGACCCGCCCTCTTCCTACTGCAGCCCTAGGATTGGTGGAAATCCCCCCCCCCCAGGGCAGCAAAGCCAGAGGAACCAACCAATCAGTCCTTTTGCTTACTGTGCCTTGTGTGGGGGTGATGAGGGGGCACTTTTTGGAGGTGAGGCAGAGTGGAGGCTGTGGGGGGGGGCAGCGGAGGGATGACTGGAGAAGAAGTCCTGGACTCATTTTTCCAACCTGGGCTGGCCGGCTGGCTCTGCTCCCTCTTTCGCACAGGCCTCCCTTGCTGAGGAGATGACATCATCAGGAATGCGCACAGGCCCTCCCTCCGTAACCTCCCAAAGAAGTGGCACATTGCTCTTGGCCAAGGGGTGAAGCCCCTGGCTTGAGCTGTGCCTCGAGACCCCTTGGAGCCTGTGCAGGGCACCCCTAGGTGCTGATCTGGCCCCCCCAAGTGAAGGAGGGGCCACCTCCTTTTGCACAGCCCTTACCCTGCTTGATTTGGCCTGACTCAGGACAGGAAGGGCAGCGCACATTGAGCAGACCGTCCTTGTCGTATGGCAGGCGCTGCCCTCCAGGGTGTGGGAGGGTTTCTCATTGGAAGAGCTGCGGGCAATCTGCCCTTTGGGAAAGGCATAACCTGCAGGGCCATAAAATTTCACCTGAGTCACTTCAAGTACCGTATGTAAATTGTAACTGCCAGATTGTGTAATCCGCAGCATAGTGGGAGGAAATATTTATCTACTAGTTATTCTTGTAAATCAGTAAATATCATTGAGAAAAGAAAGTTCTAATTTTCCTTGATATATTGCTTCAGAATTTTAGCATCCCCTGCTCTGTCAGGTTGTGCAACTTTGTTTGGGTTCAGTTTGGAAATCAAACTTCAGACTCTGAAGGATCTTCTGCTGACGTGGAGGCTGGCCAATCCCTGCAGTTCTGGAGCCTCTCCAGTTGCCTTGGAAGAGTTACAGTGGCTGGAAGGAAACACTCGTTTCCCAAAATCCAGAAGGTGGAGAGGAGGGGAAAGAGCTTCTTTGTGCCTCTCTTCCCCATCGGTCCATTTCCTCCAGTGCTCTTGAATTAGCATCCAAAATGTTGTGCTTGGGCTGTCACTGTTAAGAACCGTAACAATGCGCAATTCCCACTGTTTTACCTTTCAGTGAGCATTGCATTGTTACAGTTCTTAACGCTTGTTGAGTTACAAATTAGACTTGCTGTATCTGAGACATTATTATAAGATATAATTTGTATGCTGGAGTTCTAGGAATGAGGAATTAACACCAAAATGAGACTAACATATGTCTGCTCTCAAAATATTAGTTAAACACAACAAATAGATGCAATTTGGATGCAGAAGTACTGTTTCTTCCGGTTTTGGCTTCCTGCATGGAGTAACTTGAAGGGCTGACCTCAAGGCAACCTGCTGCTTTGGGAAGAGCCCAGAAATCAGCGCTGGTGTCCCAGTCACCATACCTACCTTAGCCAAAACAGCCTCCAAAAGGTCACCTTTGGCATCCAAATTGCATCTGTTGTTCTCTTGGTAGAGAAACCAATTCTCTTCTATTGGCCTTTGTTATTGTTTACCCTCTAGGTCTCTTGGTGTGATTTGCATTGATGGGGGCAAGCCTCCCCACCACCACCAGGAGAATTGTTGTGCTGGAAAGGAAGGTGGGGGTTTGCGGTCCTTCTGGTTTGAAAGGCTGTCAGGCTAGGAGAGGAGCTTGCTCTCCACCTTCTCCACCCTTGGCCCTTCCTGCCCACAGCCTGGTGTCTCTGGACAGCTTGGACAGAAGCACCATAAGTTAGCCATGGCTTTCTCCATGGATCTGCCCCGCAGCAGCTGAGTAAGGCCCAGGTGATGTGTAGCATAGAATGAGGGCGGAGGTGCCAAGAAAGAACCAGCTAAGCAGGAAGCTGACTCACTGGGTGCTGAGCGAGACCTCAGCCAAGAAAGAGAGTTAACCTTTTGATGCCACAATCAGAATAAGAGCGAGGGAGGGAGCTCTCTTCGGGGAAGTGGGAAGGCATTCCGCTTTCAGCTGCTTCTTGCCTTGCCTTAGCTCAGCTCATTGTGGCTAATGGTCTGCTCCCACTTAATCAAGGGCTGCTGCCCTACGGTTGACCTCTGGCTCTGGTGCTGAGCATGGCTCTCCTGAGATCAGAGCAGCTCTGGGAATAAGGAGGGGAGGAGCAGTGCTGGAGAGCCTGGTGGCTGCCTCAGGAGCAGATTCGCCCACCAAGTAGATTCCTTGCCCAAACCCTTCTTGGTTGAGGGCTGCAGGCAGGCAGCCTCATGTGAATGGGCTCCGCATTTTGAGACCGTGTTTATTTTCACATGAGGTTACCTGCGGTTGGGGACTAGAGTGCGCAGGAGCTGCCAACCCCTTATCGGACAGGGGCATGAGAGTAGCCAGGGCTTTTCCAACTCTGGTGTCCCTGTGAGCTTCGTCCAAAGACCACCCAGTGACTCTGTGGCTTGGGGGGGGAGATGGCTCTGCCGTGCTTGGCCTTGGCTCACCGAGGCCGCCTGGAAGCCCCTGGGTAGAATGGTGGGCTCTGGCCCTGGGCTGCAGTGGGCAGGCGTGGGGTGGAGGGGAGGACATGCGGGTGGCCAGGGGCTCCCCAAGCAAAGCCCTCTGGGCTTGTGCTGCTCATTGACACACACACACACCCGGTGTCCCCAGATGCAGGCAAAGAAGGGGCTGTACCTCAGGCTAACTTTTCTGATGAATGGGCTTTTGGAGATCAGGCCAGAGAACTGGGGGGAGGGGGCTTGTCAGTTGCTGGGAGTCAAGACTGTCAGCATCACTACCGTATGTGGCAATGGAAAGTGCCCCCCACCCCCAAAAAAGATGGCATAGAAATATGTTTTAAAGAGCTCTGTAGTTCCAGGGCAAGGACAGGATATCGGCTGTCCCTCCTGTGTTCAGTGTTTAAGCCAGGCTGAGGGTTCATAGTGGCAGCCTTGCTCCCTGTGAAAAGAAGTGTGAATTCAGACACACCTTCTCCTCTGTCCTGGTGGCCACCTGGTTGTGAGAGCAGATAAGGTTCAGTTTCTGTTTGTTGAAAGAATTGAAAAACTCTCGCTGCTTCCTGTTCCACTGCCGAAGCAAAGTGGATGCAACCTTTGGGCTGCAACGCAGGAGGAAGCAAAGAGGTTGCACTCTGGCTAGAAAAAGGGATGGCAAATTTAGTGGTGCCTTGAAGCATACCACAAATTCCTCAAGGCAATTGCTTTACTTGGACAAATGAAGACACACAAAATTGCCACCTGGCAACATGGTTAAGTTAAACCATTAAATTTAAACTATAGTACAACTGCCAGAAAATCAGCTTGGCATTCTCTGAAATCCAGAAATTGGGGAGATCACTTCATCCAATTTCTGGAGAAGGAGAAATCCATGTCCAGGAATTTGACAAAGGCGGGAGGCTAAATAAAAGCCTCAAGGGAAGAATTTCTTGAAAACGCCTCCTGGGAGTTAGGGAAGGTGTGGGACAGCCAGGTGGCTACAGGTCCCCAAAGGGAGGATGAACCCAATGAAAGGCACATCCAACCTGCAACCAAATGAAAACGCCACACTTTCCCTTCGAAATAAATGTCAAAATCAAGTGAAAGATAATTGGTTAAAAAAAATGAGAATTTCTCTGTCCAGCACTGAATTAAATCAATTGCTGGAAAAATCAAAGAACGAACCCCTTATTTCCCCCTCTCCCCCTGGGAATATTAAAGGACTGCTAGCTTCATATTTTTAGCTCCCCCCACCCCACCCCGCCTGCTCTGCCTTTGGAAAACCTCCGCTCGGGAGGCTGCTGGCCTTGGAAAGCAGCCTTCTGGACCTGCTGGATCCGTGAGCCTTCCCTCCGACCGTCAGGACCAGCCGGGCAAAACGGTGCTGCTGCTGCCAGTGGGCCACAGGTGGGGAAGGTGACCCAGGATGGGCAGGAGGGGGAGGGGGCGTTTCTACGCCCCAAAGCTGTGGGCGTGTGAACCCACCTTTATCTCAGTTTCTTCTGGGCTTCTTTTTTAAAGTGGCTGAGGTTTTTTTTTAAAATAAGTTTTATTGATTTTTCAAAAAACAAACACAATACAAACATAAAAAACATCTTTCTTTTCTGAAAGCAGCTTGG
>JANHFN010302639.1:0-16735 GCA_032468175.1 Toxicocalamus goodenoughensis
GATAGATAGATAGATAGATGATAGATAGATAGATAGATAGATAGATAGATAGATAGATAGATAGATAGATAGATAGAACAAAAAGATTGCATCCCTGAAATTATTTCACCTGTAATCACAATACCTGGAAGCTAGGTGACATGGTTGTTAAAAACTGGACACTTTCTTTCAGTTGTGCCTACAAATAAAATGAAACAAAACTAATTAATTTGGTCCCGTGAAATATTAATCACATGCTTCCTCTTCCATTCAAATAGAACCAGAAACCCAACCTTCACTTTATCTAAAATTAAATTTTATAGACTATTAATTTAAAATCTCCGAATAGGCTGCTTTGGTGGTGGGATTCAGCCAGTTCGCACCAGTTTGGGAGAACTGATTGTTAACTTTCTGAGCATTTTGGTGAACTGGTTGTTGGAAGAAATTATTAGGACAGAGAACCGGTTGTTCAATTATTTGAATGCCACCACTGGGTTGCTTGCTCTTTCTGTTGGAGCCCTTCTGAATTCCACGTTGAGGCTCCTGGGTGTGATTCTGAAAGCTTACCACGAGGGCCTCCATTGGGAGGACTATCTGGTTCTGGGTTCTTCTGAGCTTCTGAGCTTCCTCAACCAATCGTCCTGCCAGAGTTCTGTCACTCTGCGGGAAACATCAACATCTCTGGGTTGACTGGGATGTGAGGACAGGAATTTAAGAAAGACTTTGCTTCTTTCCCACCCCCTTATAAATGGCCACCCATCTCATCTGGTTCCCCACCTGAACGTTACTCAACCTTTCAAGATCTACTGCCAATCCTTCCACATTGGTCTTCACCACAGGGTTGCGCAACTGAAAGAGAAATAATCAGCCGGGTCAGGGGCTGTGAGAATATCCTTGGGAGGAGGAAGTAAATACCTGAGACAACAGTCTGCAGAAGGAATGGAGGGGCTGAAAGTGTCTCAGGTGGGGCCCTCCCTAGGGGAGGGCAAAGGAAGGTAAAGGGGAGGGAGGGGAGAAGAGCTTTCAATCTTTCATACTTCTGTTATTATGGAGTGTCCCTGCAGGTTCTACCCTGATAATCATGACCAACTTTAGGAGGTGATGTTCATATTTCTTAAGCCAAAGAGCCAGCATTGCCCAGAGAGGTTTCAGCAGTCATGGGCCAGCATGACATCACGCCGCAGCATGGAGCATGCAGCGAAATACAGAATGCTGTTACCTTCCCACATGTTTATATGCTGCTGCAGTAACCTTACAAATAAAGGTAGTTAGTCATGATCTGAGCATCTTGTCTGGACTACCTCGAAGGGCTGGCACTGAGTGACTTCTGCATCTGTAGTTGTGGGTAGAAAAGAACATCCCAAAGGTAATTTTTCCAAAAGGCAATTGGACTTTCTTGTTTGTTTTTTTCCTTTGAAAACATCTCGCTTCTCCTTCAAGAAGCTTCTTCAGTGAAGAACTTGAAGAACTGAACTGAGGAATTGAAGAAGCTTCTTTGAGGAGAAGGGAAACATTTCCAAAGAAAATAGAAAAACAAGTAAGTCCAGTTGCTTTTTGGAAAAGCCCCTTTGGGACAACCATGACCGGGATAGTTGAGAGCTTCCGGGCTTCCGTAGACCTAGAGCCCAGGTAGGACACCTGTCTCCTCCTTCCCCCAGTTACAGACTCACCTGTGCCGTGAAGTCAGCGTAGTTGACCAAGTCCACCTGGCTCTTTCTGAAGGTCTCCAGGTCCCGCCTCCCCTCTGCATTCAGCAAAACAAGGTCTTCGAAGTGGAAGTTGATGGCCTGGAGACGTTCCTGAAACTCAGCCGTGTACTGGAGCAGAAGGGGAGGGGGAAATGAAGGCTGCTTTCACAATGGCAAGTTTTAATGCGGTTATTCGATTTAAGGTTGAACCAAGTTTAATGAATTCATTTTTAATGATTTCATTTTTTTAATCAATTGATTCATTTTTCGGAATTTATTATAGCCGCCTGACTCCAATGTAAAAGGTAAAATCAACACTGGAAGGACATCCTGGGGGTGGTATCCACATTCTCCCTCGACCTTCAGGCTCGTATAGGCTGAGAAATGGTCAGATTGACTATGAAATCACTTCTTCCATGCATTTTCCCACTTGAAATAACACCCTGATGTGTTTTTACTGCTATTTCTGTCTCTTTTTTTTCTGGGGAGGAAAAACAACAACAAAGAGAACAGATGCCCATTGTCTTCCCCAACCTGGAGTGTCCTTCTGTGGATAATTGTGCCTCAAAAACTAAGTTTGAAAGGATAGAACTGTGTCTCCCAAACAGGGAGCCACATTAAATATATGTCCTGGGGCAGAGGTTTTCTTTAGACTTTACATTTTAACAGATTAACAGAGTTGGAAGGGACCTTGTAGGTCATCTAGTCCAACCCCCCAGCCCCCCAAGCAGGAGACCCTGAACCATTTCTGACAGATGGGAATCCAGTCTCTTCTTGAAAGCCTCCAGTGATGAAGCTCCCACAACTTCCAAAGGTAACTTCTGTTCCATCAGTTGATTGTTCTCACTGTTGGAAACCTTATTTCCAGGTTGAATCTCTCCTTGATCAGTTTCCATCCCTTGTTTCTTGTCCTGCCTTCAGGTGCCTTGGAAAACAACTTGACCCCCTTCCTCCTCTCTGTGGCAGCCCCTCAAATACTGGAAGATGCTCTCCTGTCTCCCCTGGTCCTCCTCTTCCCTAGACTAGCCAGGCCCAGTTCCTGCAACCATTCATCCTATGTTTTAGCCTCAATCATCCCCTAATCATCCTGGTTGCTCTTCTCTGCACTCTTTAGTCTCAACATCTTTTTTATAGTGTGATGACTTTTTTTAATAAAGAAAAAAGCTGTACAAGCCTGCCACCTAATCTGATGTTATGTACCTAAGATTCAGAACAGGAGCCTCGCTGATCCTGAAAGCGTCTGCACAGAACAGGAAAATATTATATTAAAATTTCCCCCTATTTTTTATGGGGAGAGCAAATTAATCGTTGAGAATTCTCTAGTAATAAAGATGGAATGAATTCTCCAAGGAAAGGTGACCTACCTTCTTTAAGAGTGCAAAAGTAAATAAGGTTGTGAGCTTTTAGAGTTTACAAAAAGGGTGGCTAGGCTAATACTCCCCCCCCCAAGTATATTTAAATATAATGAAAAGAAACGTTGCCTAAAATTCAAGCCCCACCCCAGCCGATACTGCAAAACAAACTCTCTGACTATTTTCATCTGATTTAACAGAGGATGCCAGCCTGCAGTATATTTAATGTATTGCTTGATTTGAGAGGTGAGGATGCTGTGATCCAGTGGTTTTCTTCCCATATTGATAGGAACATCTGGAGAACCTCTGGAAGCCAAGTATTGAAGTAGAGCTGAGCCTGACGGTGTGTTTTTGTCTCCTAAGATCTTCCTGAAGGATCCCAGGGGAATCGAGCCTTGCTTTGCAAAAGGGGGCAACCAAGGATGCAGCGAGAGGCTTGTTACCTTGGCAACGCTGAGATGCTCGCTGAGGCTATACTGGTCCTTCAGTTGCAGGACTTCCCAGAGGCCTGCACCGTTCTTGCACTGCCTGAAAGGAGATGGAAAGAAATGAAGCCAACCCCCTCCACATCAGCTTGCCATCTGCCTGCTTTATGCAAGATGTCTAGATAGTGTTGACTCACAACTCCCAGCCCCCTTCATTCCTAATGTTTGGCTCTGCCAGGTTAGGGGTACCAGGTGTTGGGCAGAAGGAGAACACGTCTTCCTTTTCAGCTGCAAGTCCTCCATCTGGCAAGGCAGAGCTTTAAAATCAAATATTGTTGAGACAATAGGATTGTAGGACCAGCACTCTACTGAACAGAATGGAATAAGAGAGTTGGAAGGGACTTTGGAGGTCTTCTAGTCCAACCAGGTGACCCTATACCATTCTAGACAATTGTCCTTGTTCTCTGATGCCTGTTTAGTTATCTTGTACTAGGATTAAGGGTGACATGATAAGAAGCAATGGATGGAAGCTCATGAAGGAGAAATTTCCTGATAGTGAAATCGATCAATGGAACAGCTTCCCTGCAGAAGTTTGGACTGGAGAGCCATTTGACTGGGATGGTATAGGTTCTCCTGCTTGGGCAGGGGGCTGGAATAGAAGACCTCCAAGATCCTTTCCAACTCTCTTATTGTGTACTCTGTAACCTTTTTGAGCTGATGGCCTGGAGGGAGCCAGCCAGTCCAACTCTTTAGCAAAAGGAGCCCTTGGAAAAAGGGGGCACTCACTGATATGCCGACGTGAGGTTGAGATTCTGCTTTAAGCCAAGGTATTGAGAGGCATTCATGGAAAGTGGGAGGTTGCCGGGGGTGTCGATGAACTGAATAATAAAAATAAGTAATTGTGCATTATTATCTGTGCATTGACAACATTTCCATCTCTCAGTTGCAAAAGGCTATGCTAGAGCCACATGTCTACTATGCCGATGCATTACAACAAGGTGGCTTCTTGGAGGAGGTCAATGCCCATGGACGCCAAGCCTAGTTAAAGAACTAGCAGGTGGGACTTCATATTGTGGACAGAGAATAATAATAATATCAATGGCACGGTGGAAAACACGGTTGCTGGTCAATGGTGATGCATTGGGAGAGGTTAATATCAAGAGGTTAATATCAAGAGAGGAACCATCCCTGCTACTGATGGGCTCAGTTGTGGTCATAAGCATAATTGAGGATTATGTGTACTCTTTTTATTTTATCTTTTCCTGGAATTTCTTTAAAAGAAAGGTGCAGGCTTTCAGCACTATAACACATTTATGCACCTGATAAAATTAATTGTGTGCAAGTGGGTGTGTGACACAGAAAAAGAAGGGGAAGGGGAGTTCTCTGCACACACTTGTGGACTGATTCGCCCAAGTGCAACAATTTCCACACCAGTTTTTCAAAGGTTTTGGAGCTGATGTGGATCAGAGTTGGCCAAGATGAAAGAACTATAGTATTCTAAAGCTTTGCTGGTTGAGGAATTCTGGGAGTTGAAGTCCACAAGTCTTAAAGTTGCCATGGTTGGAGACCCCTATTCTAGACAAGTGACTGTTCAATTTCTTCTGGAAAACTCCAGTGATGAAGCAGACACTACCTCTGAAGGCAAACAGTTCTACTGATTAATTGTTCTCACTTTCCAAAACATTTCTCCTTAGTCCTAGGTTGCTTCTCTCCTTGATTAATTTCCAGCCATTGAATCCTGTCTTATCTTCCAGTGCTTTGGAAAACAGGTTGATCCCCCCCCCCACCCCCTCTTCTTTGGGGCAGTCCCTCAAATATTGGAACACTCCTATCATCTCCCTTTGCTCTTCTTTTCACTAGACTGGACTTGTCCAATTCCTGCAACCATGTTCTTCTTATGTTTTAGCCTCCAGCCCCCTAGTCATCATTGTTGCTCTTCTCTGCACTCTTTCTAGAACATCAACAATAACAAAAGCAAGGCTCCTTTAAAATAAGGCCAACAACTCTTAGACACCCTTCCTCGTTTCATGCAGACAAACTCACTCTGAGTATCTCTTGATTGGCCCAAGGTTTGCACACCAACGTTTGGATGTTTCCTCCAATCAGAAAGGTGACAGTGACCAAGAGAATCAGAATCCAGGAGAAGAGGAAGCTGAAGGTGACACCGCTGTAATCAGATGGACAAACACGTGTCAGGGAGGGGACAAAAGTCACCACCGCATTTCCCATCTGGATTGTTGCTCCTTCCAAAGAACCTGGAAGCCAGGTTGAGCAGAGGGAAGCATCTGACCAGGTACCTAGAAATAGCCACATTCTGTCCTCCTTGTTTTGTTTCACTGTTTTGTTTCTGCAGAAGGACCTCAATTGTCCTCAAATTTGGATATGGAGATGACATGAGGGGTTCTTGATGCTCCCTACTTGGTTGTTTTCTGGTAGACGTTTCATTACCCTAACTAGATAACATCATCAGTGCTAGAAGGGAATGGGGTTGAGGAGGAGGACTGTGGGGTCCTTGGTCCTCCCTGAGTTTGGTTATTTGCTTTCAGACATTTTATTACCCAACTAGATAACATCATCAGTGCTAGAAGGGATGGGGTTTGCTCACATTTTATATTCTTGCCCTGTCAGTGTTGGTGGGGATGGTCTTGGGGGTTCTTTGGTTGGGCTGTTTATTGTTAGCTTGTTTGGCAGCTCCTTCATGGGGGTATTGTTTACTTCTTGATTGTTGGACTGATGTTAATCTTGGAGCTAATCTATGCTCATCTGGGTGCTGATTGCTGGTGGGGAGCAGAGGTGATATTCAGCAGGTTCTGACCAGTTCTGGAGAACCGGTAGGGGAAATTTTGAGTAGTTTGGAGAACTGGCAAATATCACCTCTGACTGGAGATTTTACAGTAACTTTCCCCTGCCACACCCACCAAACCACACCCACAGACAGTAAAAAGAACTTGAATCCCACCACTGGTGGGGAGGTGTTGCTGGTGGTTAGTGAAACACCTGCAAGAAAACCACCCAGCTCAGAGATCACCAAGGAGCCTTCACTTCAACCCTGAGCTACATACATTCTCCTTTACGGATAGAGAGGACATCCAAGAGTTCTTACATGATGAGAAATTTGGCTCCAGCTTCAGCCCGGCTCTCGTAGTCACTGGGATCCTCTCGCACAACCAAGCCATAAGTGCCAAAGGAAAGGCCCAGAACATTACAGAAGACAATCAGCAGGATAATTGTGCATGCTATTGTACCTACAATCCATCTGGCCAAGACAAAAAAAGGAAGGAGACAACTTCAGGCTCTGAGTCAGTTCTTAACGCAGCCACCAGAAACGTGGTGTGCTGGTTTCAGCTCAATTAGAAATGTTTAAACGGGGTGGGTGAATGCAAGGGGTGTTTGACAGGCTTGGCATCCATGGTGTTTGTGTCCTTTAAACAAGTCTAGATGGCCTCTGTGGACACACAGTTGAAGCCATCGCCTTCACTTTTTGGGACCTTCCTGCCCTCCTACTTCTGGCTACCCAAGGCAAAATACTTACACCCTCCAACACTTGTACTTAGTTATATTGGCAACTGGTACAGTGTTGGAAGACTTGAGGGACAGGTGAGGGACAGAAAAATCTGCCAGTGGGGATGCTATTGTAGTCAAAACCTGCTTGATAACTATAATCATGATTGATCACTTATAGCTTTTATGTACACTGAGAGTTTATACACTGAAAATAAATTCCTTGTGTGTCCAGTCACACTTGGCCAATAAAGAGTTCTGTTCTGTTCTAATAAATCAGTTGAAATATTTGTGCGTATATAAAAGTATTTGGAACTGTTGTGGTCAATGGAAGGTTTTCATGCACAACCCTGCATCAACAGTGGGTCCTCCCACAAGATCTCATGATGATTTCCTCAGTCTTGGGTCTTCTCCTTGGACAGCCTGATACTCCAACTCCTTTTTGCAGTGCCCAAAGTTCTAGTCCAATCATTTATTTATTTGTATCCCACCTTTATTAGTTTTTCTATAAATAACACATTTATAGAAATACTAATAAAGGTGGGATACAAATAAATAAGTCAAAGGAAGGAACACCAGAAAGCATAGAGTATGCCTTTAAAAAATGAGCCCTCCTAAATCTCCTCTTTTCCTGCAACACCAGGGGGAAAGGAAATTTTCTGCCCAGGCTGGTCAAATGTGCACTGTAGCTCTGCCCATATTACATTACCGCTCCATTCACCAGCATTCTCAATCCCTTCCAATGTTAGGAGTGTTGGATTTCTTGTCAGATAAATGTTTGCCAAGTATCTGCTCTGCCCAGCTCTCCTCTTTTACCTGTATGTCTCAAAAGGCTTCAGCTCCTTCAGGAAAGGGCGGCTCATATTCTCTGCCTTCGCCAAGGCCTCGTTCATGGGACGGGTCTGGTCAGAGATGGGGAAGTCATCTGCAACAAACTGGACCTTTTGGGCAGCTCTCTCAACGTCCTTCTTCAGCTCTGCAAGGAAAGCGAAGGGTTGCCATCCATGGCCTCCACCATGCAAGGGTCACCATGGTCCTCGTGCCAAAACATGCCCGATGCAGATTTTACATCGTTTGCACAGAGAAACCGTGATTGCCAGAGCATCCACTGGGCACTTACGGTTACAATGGTACATTGTGGAGTCTTCCTATCTGATTTACCTAGGAGCTAGAAACTTCTCCAGTCCTTCCTTCAGAAGCTACACTACTCTACAAAAAAGAGGTTGAGACTTTGGGGAAAAAAAGAAGAGCAACTAAGATGATCAAAGGCCTGGAGATTAAAACATATGAAGAACGGCTGCAGAATTTGGGTTTGGCTAATCTAAAGAAAAGAAGATTGAGGGGTGACATGATAGGAGTATTCCAGTATTTGAGGGGCTGCCCCAAAGAAGAGGGGAGTCAAGCTATTCTCCAAAGCCCCTGACAAGAAACAAGGGATGGAAACTAATCCAGGAGAGAAGCAACCTGGAATTAAGGAGAAACTTTCTGACAATGAGGACAACTGACCAGTGGAACAGAAGTTGCCTCCAGAAATTGTGGCCACTCCATCCCTGGGAAGTTCTTAAGAAGAGACTAGACAGTCACTTATCTAAAATGGTATAGACTCTCCTGCTCGAGCAGGAGGCTGGACTAGATGACCTCCAAGGTCCCTTCCAGCTCCTACTCTAGTCTAGTCTAATCATCATCATAATTCAAATTGTCTGTTCCTGGTCTGCAACGTGACATTTTTTGACACACTCCGGATGCCATGGGGTGAATTCAGGTTATTTTTTCCTGGAAAAACTTCACTCACCTTGAACAACTTTATCCATTTTCATTACTGTAAATTGTGGAATTGCATTGAAACTGTTGTTGGCCTAGAAGTGTAAAAATAATATTTTTAAAAGTGAAATTGGAGACAAAAATGTGCGTTTTGCTGAAAGGAGATCCCTTCAAGAATCCTTCCTCACTTACTTTGTGAATCATTTCAGAGAAATTCGTCTGAGGCAGCCCGTGCAAATTTTTCAAAACTTTTTCAACAGAAGGCACCTGAAGAAAGACATGGTTTGTAAAAGATTAATCCCTGGGATCCAAGATCAAAGGGACAATATATAAAACAGTATTGACATGGAAAGCAATCACAGCCTAAATCTGGCTTAAATATGAGCCAGCGGTGTGCTGCAACAGCCAAAAATGTCAGTACAATCCTTTATTGCATAAACCAGGAATCCCCAAATTTGGCAACCTTAAGACTTGTGGATTTCAACTGCCAGAATTCTCCACCCAGCATAGCTTTAAGTGAAGACTTGTGAAGTCCACAAGTCTTAAAGTTGCCAAGTTTGGAGACCTCTGGCATAATACAGATGGATAGAATCAAAATCATGTGCCGTATTACTACCACTTTATAAAGCCTTGGGAAGGCCACACCTGGAATATTGCATCCAGTTTTGGTCACCATACTACAAAAAAAGGTGTTTAGACTTTAGACAAAGTGCAGACTAAAACATATGAAGAACGGCTGCAGGTTTTGGGTTTGGCTAGTCTAAAGGAAAGAAGAATTAGGGTTGACACGATAGCAGAACTTTAGTATTTGAGGGGCTGCCCCAAAGAAGAGGGGGGTCAAATTATTCTACAAAGCTCCAGAGGGCAGGACAAGAAACAATGGATGGGAAACTAATCAAGGATAGAAGCAACCTGGAGTTAAGGACAAATTTCCTAACAGTGAAGACAATTAACCAGTGGAACTTCAGAAATTGTGGTTGCTTCTTTACCGGAGGTTTTAAGAAGAGACTGGACAGTCACTTGTTGTCTGAAATGGTTTAGGGTCTCCTGCTTCAGCAGAGGGCTGAACCAGGAGACCTCCAAGGTGGAAGATTCAAGCCAACCTATTTATACCTTGTTGTACAGTACAACAAGGCCCATTTCATCTCAGAAGCATGTCCCTTAACCAGTTCATTTTTCCAAGAGAGTTTTGGATGGATGCACCAGAGGTGGTATTCAGAAGGTTCTGACCAGTTCTGGAGAACCAGTAGTGGAAATGTTAAGTAGTTTGGAGAACCAGCCACTCCCACCTCTGACTGGCCCCACCTCCATCTATTCCCTGCCTCCCATTGAGTCCCAGCTGGTTGGCTGGGTCTCCTTTGGTTGCCCTGCACAGGAGAACGGAGCTGGAAAGCAGGTCGGTGGGGTGGAAAGGGAATGGGGATTTTGCAGTATCCTTCCCCTGCCACGCCCACCAAGCCACATCCACTAAGCCACACCATGCCCACAAAGCCACACCCACAAGGCCATCCCCACAGAACCAGGAGTAAAAAAATTTGAATCCCACCACTGGGATGCGTCATTCTCGTTTGGGTGCCGTCAGGATCCGGACTGGCTTACATTTTGGAAGTCAGCCCCCAACTTCAAGTCCTGAGCTCTGCTGAGGACACCCATGCAGTACGTGCAATGGGGCTCTTCCAGGAGAGAAGTGAGGCTTTGCTTCTGCTCCTTCAGCGTCGATGCCAGCTCGTCCTGGTCCCAGATCAGGGCCTGGACAGACCCGTGGATCATATGCAAGTGGCGCAGGGAGTTCTCTAGGTCTTAAAGAGAAAAGGTTCTCAGGAGATGGGATGTCCGGATGTTTTCATGCCAAGCTATCACAAATTCCATGCTAGCCAATTAACCTCTACAGGTAATCCGTGACTTACAACCACAACCGAACCCAAATGTTGTGCTGCTAAACGAGACAGTTGTTAAGTGGGTTTTGCCCTGTTTTACAACCTTTCTTGCTACAGTCGTTAAGTGAATCATGTCAGTGGTTAAATTCATAACATGGTTGATAATAGAATCTGGCTTCCCCGTTGACTTTGCTTGCTGCAATGGTCACAAGTATGAAAAATGGTCATAAATGTTTTCAGTCCTGTTCTAACTTCAGACAGTCAGTAAGTGAACTCTTGTAAGTCAAGAACTACTTGAATAGTAGTTGTGTCTGACATCTTCACTTTTTTAACTCCCTCCTCTCCAGCCCTTCCTCTATTTTGCTAATGACACCAATTTATTCAGGTTGCCAAGGTTGGAGACCCCTGATCTAAAATATTCTGTGAAATCAGGAGTCAATATGAATTGAAACAAGTTATGCATGTAAAGTCAATAGACCTGATCCCATCTAGTAGTCCTTGAATTATGACCACAACTGAGCCAAAAGTTCTGCTGCTAAGAAAGACATTGTCAGGATTCCAGCAGTAACGCCCAATTAAATCATGACTCTCGAGCCAAACTTCCAAAACTTCAAAAGATTTTATTGGGAGTTAACATGTCTGGCACTGCCTGGGTGTAGCCGACTCTAAGACACATCATTCATTGTCACCCTTGACCCTGGTTTTCCCCCCACTCCCTGGGTGTATCATAAATCATATTCTCCAATGAGACATATCCATAGCCCAGAGTCATCAATCATGTTTTCCAGTTAGAATTTTGCATGGCAGAAACTTCGGTCACCTAGTTATTATCTTTGAAAACATTTATGGAATGCAAGTTGCCCATTGTTCCGCCCTCCCTTTCTGTTGGCAACTCTAAAAAGACCATAGAAATATTTTATGAGTTGACACATTCATTAAATGAATTTTTTCCTCCCTTTTACAATCTTTCTCGCCACCGTTGTTAAGTGAATCCCTGCATTCATTCATTGAGTGAATCTGGCTTCCCCAAGGACTTTGCTGGGGGGAAGGTCGCAAAAGGGGATTGCAAGATCCGGGACGCTGTAACCGTTGTAAGTATGAGTCAGCGACCAAGCGTCTGAAATTTAATCCTGTAATTGTGGGGATGCTGCTATGAAAACGGTCACAAGTCCCTTTTTTTCCAGTGCAGTTGTTAACTTTTGAGCAGTCAGTAAATAAATGGTTGCAAACTGAGGAATAGCTGTATTAGTTTTTTCCTTCTAAGAGCTCCGCTTGGAATTGGCTACCGTGAGCTGCAATGGTGGCCATTCTACAGCGAGGCTTACAAATTTGGTGCAGAAACAGTGGCACTGCTCGTGGTTTCCGTGTCAAAAGAATTCAAAAGGGCCCTGAGCTTTAATGGCATGGCTACAGCTGCCACTTTGACACACACATATATATTACTCCCTTTTGGATCTCTCTAGCCCAGGGGGCACAAGAGCATGCCTTAAAAGGACCTGACAAGCACAGGACAGCAGGTGAAAGGCATAAAAAGCTGACTTCCTAACAGCTGGTACTTCTTGTACAACCCTTTGATTTAGTAGGTAACGTGGAGCCCTGATCCGTCCTAATAAGCTCCTGCCAAGGCCACCCCCAGGCTATCCTCACATCTGATGGCAGCAAACTCCGAATTGCCCTTTCATTTATCTGTCTGGCATCTCTCTTTAGAGTTTTAATGAGTGCCCCCAAGTTGCAAAAGAGACAGAAAGAGAAAGTGCTCTCTGCCCGTTTTACCTATCTGTACACTGTCTCCTTTTATCCACCTTCACTCCAAGAGGTCTCCAAGAAGATGCTGCCATATTTTCCCATTAGAAGTGGCTCCAGACTTTTAATTGTATTCTCTGAAAATATCTCATGGTTAAGTGGCTCCAGCCCTTTCATTCTCTTTCCCGAAAATGTTCCCACTCTTCACCATGCAAATTGGGAGAGGGGCTGTCCCTATCAAAGAGGGTGGCTGGAAGAGTTGCCTTGAGTGAATCCTAGTATAGCCAAACTAAACCTACATTCCCTGGTCTGATGCTCAGCAGGTGCATCGAACTACAACTCCCAGAGTTCCTAGCCAGCCAAGGCACACTAAGGAGCCGTTCCTCCCATCCTTGTAAGAAGCATTGGGTTAAGCTAAGTTGCTATCAGCCCTCCAAGGAAGACAAGACCAGAAATCATGGAGATTAATTCCAACTTTTATTCATTGTTATTAATATACTGTAATTATCTCACTTATTTGTGAGAAAGAGGAGAGGCTCAAATTACGTTTCTACTCAAGACTCAGATTGCTCTTATCTACCACTGTCTTCATTGTGATTCTCCCTCTTGTTCCTCAAGATTATTTCTTCTACCTATTACAAGACTGTGTAGCATTAAGGAAAAGAAACAAAGGAAAAGGAAAGACCTTTTCTTACCTTGCACCCTGCCCTTGAGGGCAGCCATAGCAGAAGACACGGTTTCCTTCAGCAGAAAGTGAATGGTGCTGCCAATGTTCCAGCTAATATCTACAAGGCACAACACCACCTCTGGTGAAATCTCCAGGGGGAAAAATGCATCTCCCACCCATCTCCCATTTGGGACAGGAGCCACGTGCCTCCCAAACTCATGCTCATCTCCAACTGTATCATGCAACTACTGAACTAGACACAGCACACATAATGAACATCATTTTGAATCATTTTAAACACAGGTTTCTAGGCATTATGGTGGTGGGTATTTGCTTGAAATTATGCAACTTTTTATTTTGATGGCATTGTTATTGATTCGCGTTGCACACAACGGCTATTAGTTTAAACAATCTTACGGCAGGCTTTTAAAAATTTCTCCACATCGTGATGGACATTAATTCGGTCATTTGTAAAAGAGATAAAATCCTGCCAGTCCTGGAAAATAATAGGTTCCTGCTTTATTTTTAAGCCTGGGAAACTAATCGGCTGTCTTATCAAGGGAAGCTTGATATGCCAGTTAAACAATTCCATGGCTCTTTCTTTTTCACTTCCTGAAAGTGAGCTGCTTCAGCTGCAGCTCACAAGAGCTTCTGCCTTTTGATAAAATTGGATGGTTGGGAAAAGAGATTGAACTGCAGTGGTTCATACAGCATTAATCCCCCATTCTTCCCATTCAGCCCCAAGGCATTCACTCGGGGCCAAAAATAAACTGTTCCCTTTGGAAAACACCTGAACTTTTGTTTGCAAAAAGCAGATGGGCTGCATTACACATGTTGTATGTTTATGCCACTGACCCAAAAACAACAATTATTATTATTACCTTTATTGTCAGAGGACAACATGTGTACAATGAGTTTGGCTGAGCCTCTCTTCGTGCACACACACACACACCCAACACAACTCACAGTGAGGACAGAAGTCCCTAACCCAGATCCAATCTTACTACACTATGTGACCTTGTTGCAAAACTCACCAGCCCTGCAAATCTATCCTACTATGTTAACATGAAATTAGTTTCTGTTCAGGAGTCTGACAGCCCAAGGGTAGAAACTGGTCTTCAGCCTGTTGGCTATGCTTCTCTATCTCCTACCCAATGGTAGGAGAGTGAAGAAGTGCTGACCGGGGTACGAGTCGTCCCTGAGGATTTTCCTCACTCTTCCAAGGTAATGAGCCCTAGTGAGGTCATCTAGTGGTGTCAGGGAATAGCCCACAATGTTTTGTGCTGTGCTCACCACCCTCTGTAGCGTCTTTCTATCCGCGGCTGTCAAGCCAGCATACCACACCGTCATGCAATATGTGAGGATGCTTTCTATTGTGGACCGGTAAAAGGAGGCTGAAATAAAAGGTTATATTGGTGGAAAAAATCTCTCGCCAAGGATCCGCAGTGGAAGAAAAAGGGACTTACTGTTCAGGTCACTGAGAATCTGCCTTTGGGGGACCCTAAACTGTTCCACCGTCAGCCGAAGCCCCTGTCGTGGAAGGAGAGAAAAGTCAGCTCTCCAGACCAGGAAGGAGAGGGATTGTTGTCCCCAGGCAGCAGCAAACCTGGAGTGTTAGCGACTGATGTTCTTTCTTTTTGGCTTTTTGCAAACCTGGCCTGATGTTCCCTAAAATGGGGAGATTTGTGTAAAGATTTGAGAGTTGGACATTTAGCCTACAGCAAGAGATGCCACTTAGCTAATCTTGGATAGTCTTAAAAACATACAGGTAGCCCTTGAGATACGACAGTTCATTTAGTGACTGTTCAAAGTTACAATGGCACTAAAAAAAAGTGACTTGGGTGTGGTTTTTTTGCCCTTATGACCCACAGCCACGTGATCAAAATTCAGAGGCTTTGCAAGTGGCACATTTTTGTGGCAGTCCCAAGGCCAGGTGAGCCTCTTGCGCAAACCTCCAATGAGCGAAGACCACAGGGAAGCCAGATTCGCTGAACAACTTGCAGTGATTTGATTAACAACCGTGGCAAGAAAGGTCGTAAAATGGGCAAAACTCACTTAACAATGGTCTTGCTTAGCAATAGAAATTTGGTGGCTGAGACTCAAAGATTACCTGTACCGTCTGGAGAATTCTGGGAGTTGAACTCCGCACACCTTAAAGTGGCCAGGGTTAAAAAAAGCGCCATCCCCTTCTGTAGCAACCCCAGGCTTCTTAGATGGGGGAGGTAGGATGGGAGCTCCTGTGAGGCTGAGCCCTTTTCCTCCCCCCAGAGGCAGCCTATCCTGACTTTGAGGAAGTGGAGGGGGCAGCTCTTGGGTCCCACTCACCCCCCCCATTCTCCCTCTCTCAAAGCTTTCCTTTGTGCAACAAAACCCTTGCAGCAGAATTTGAAAGAGCTGCTAGCATCATGGGGTTCATAAGCCCCCCCTTCCCTGCCCTGCTTTGCAGCTGCCAGGAGTTTGCAGCCTAGAAAACACCTGCCAAGCGAAGGCGTCACCATGGTGACAGTGTGATGCTGGGCATGAGTGCCAGGGGAAATGCTCAAAGCACTGGAGCTCTGGAGCACGAACAAGCTTCATTCTGGATTTCCAAACTTCAAAAAATCTAGAAATGGGTTTTCTCAAAGGGATCAGAAACACGTGGCTGTACAATCCACGGCGGCTGTTGAAGCTCCGCCATTTTGTTAAGGTGATGTGAACAGGCAACCTCTTGACTTTTTTTTAACCCCGGGGAGACCCCTGATCCTTTCAGCCCTGGAGTGGTTTGCCTTGAATGGTAACCTTGTAGTTACGTGATGATAAAGGGAGTGAATAGCCCACCACCGGCCCTAGGAAGTTTCATCCTCCCACTTTTTACAACTGAGGTCCTTTCAATTCATTGACCTTCCTTCCAAAGCCTCTGCTTCCTTGTTCAATATTGGAGCCAAAATGAAAACCCACAACTTTCATGACCATTTGTAGATTATTATTTTTTCCACAAATGGTGTGGACCATCCGTATTCTACATTTATAAAACCCAGTTAAAATTTCATGTTTCCATTACAATCTCATCATGGGTAAAAATATTCTTTTCAAACATCCCCCCAATTAGCTTGGCTTCTTCTGCCCAAAAAATGTCATTTTTCACTCCTGATTTCTTTTTTTTAAAAAACTTCACCTCTGGCCTCACTCCATGGCCCTTTCCACAACCTCTTGTCCTCCGGTCAAAATTGACCTGCTTAACAATGTGGAATGAACACAGCCTCAACACCCTGAGTTGCCTCATGCCAAAATGTTTAGCATGAAGTGGAAACGATGATGTCTTTTAACAGATTGGTCCCTTGGATTTTTCCAGAGTCAACTCACGCGAGGAATCCCATTCAGATGGCTCTTCAATGTCTTCAGGGTGTGGAGTGCGTCTCGGGCACCAGGGTCCATCTCTTCTTTCACCTTCTGGTTGGCAGCAAAAGCACAGATAACACACCCCCTGGTGAAAAATAGCAATAGCCATAGCCCTTAGACTCATATACTGTTTCACAGTGCTTTCCAGCCCTCTCTAAGAGGTTTACAGAGTCAGTCTCTTGCCTTCACAACCATCTGGGTCCTCCTTTTATCATACTCAGAATGATTGAAGGCTGAGTCAACCTTGAGCCGGTCAGGATTGAACTGTTGGCAGTTGGCAGAATTATCCTGCAATACTACATTCTAACAGGAAGGAAGGAAGGAAGGAAGGAAGGAAGGAAGGAAGGAAGGAAGGAAGGAAGGA
>JANHFN010302685.1:0-16709 GCA_032468175.1 Toxicocalamus goodenoughensis
AATCCCATCTCTCCTGTTGCAGTCATTAATTACAGGCAGGTTATGAAGTGGACATAGCAAGGGGTGGGGTGGGAATGACATCCAAGCATCCTTGGTTCCCGTGAGACATTGCTCCCCCCTCAAGGACACCCTGAGCAGATGTCATAGATTGGTCAGCTGGTTCCCATAACAAAATGAACAGAACAGATTGGTGGATGTAATGGACTGTGGGTGGCCCATGGAGTAAAGGGGAATGAATTATGTGTGCTTTTGCATGGGAAGCCCAGAGCTGCTTTCGCTTCTTCTGTGCCAATGTGGTTTATTCAGTAAAGTTTTATACTCTTGGAAAATAATGTACCAGGAGTTACTTTTTTTCTGGAGTTGCTAACTGGAAAGCTGAGGATTTAGGTTTAGGTTTATTTAGGTTTATTGCAGTTTTCTCCAAATTGATGCCCCTAGATGTGTGGGAAAGTAACTCTCAGATTTCCAGCCTGCTGAAACCAATAGGGTCAGCAGCCCCCAACCTTTGCGGCTTGGCAGGCCGGTGGGGAGAGGGGAAGGGGGAACCAGGCCGCATGAGTGGCAGGCTAGTGCATGAATTGTGTGCATGGCCCTATTCTAAATAGGCCATGGCCCGGCATTGGGCCATAGCCCAGGGGTTGGGGAACCCTGCAACAGGTTGTCTTTTGCATTATCACGATATGCCAGAGTCTGTTAATTTTACTTATGTACTTATTACAGTTATTTATATATTACTTTCAGGATTACATATCTTTAAGCAGTAATATTTCAATAAATAGTATTTTAAAAAACAAAACAACTTATAGAATCCTTCAGCCGGGAAAACCAGTAGCCATAAGGAACAAAAGATACTCTAAGACTGTAGATTATGTTAGCCTTATATACCCTTCAGATATTGTATATGTGGACCACAAAACCCAAAGTTCTTAGCCAACTTCACTACGAATTCTAGGAACAAAAGATAACGGAGAAGTCTGTTTGGAGAAGGCCTTATAATTCATATTAAGGAAAGAGTAAATTACTTATAGATTATACGATAACACTCCAGCTGAAATTATAAACCAGAAATTTAATAATTTAATAATTTAAATTTAATAAATTTACAAACCTTTGTAGCACCATCCCTCAGATGTGAGTTAATTAAATGTAACTGAGTACAATACATATAGGAAATTTGATATTAGTTCTCTCCTTTTCAAGTTGGCACATCTTTTCCTTTCTACTCTCATGGCCCAGTTTTCCTATTTCAGTACATGCTACAACTTTTCACTATCAGATTAAGCCTTCACTTCAGGAAAACAGTACATTTGTCTTCTGTCTGATCTTTTGGTCTCATGTTTGCGTTTCCTCTTGAAAATATCCTGTTGTTGCTTAGTTAATCTACTGGACTGGTATGTCTTTTTAACCCCATGATTTTTGCATTCTTTCAAAAACTATGTTGAAAGCACTGTAATAAACAAAATTTTAAATCTGTAATTAGTACTTAATTTAAACTTAATCAACAAATTAACAATTCAATTTTGTTAAGTTTGTAGTTCATAATATAAGACATAGTGCAAATACAAAAAAATTGGAAAACTGGTCATTGCGAAACTATATCAACTCTTTCAAGCAACAATCTAAGTAAAGAAGGGTAGTGAAACAACTTTCTGGGGTTTTTTCACCCAAAAAGAATGGCCAGATTGTTAATAGATGAACTAACCAACAAGCAAATGTGGCATTTTTTTTCTAGCAACAATTACTGGCCTACAAAATTATTTCTTAAATGTTTGATATTTTATTGCTCTGAATACTTCGTTATTTATTTGCCAAGGGCTACTATGTAGGTAGGCACATGCCCTCTTCTACAAGTAAACAATCTGCATCTCACTGCAATTGTGGGTGGGCCCCTTCCCTTTTCACATATTTTTGCTCATGTGTAGGATGGAAAGAGTACATGGATCCTGACCAGCTGGAAGAAACAGGAACTGAGTAAATGAGGGGATTGCCCCTTCCTGAAAGGAAGCAAGAAACTGTCACAAAGAAAGCAATGTTGTATACAAAATCTAATTGCCTGACAGATGCCCCTTTTTTCAATGGATATTGTCATTGTCAGAAAAGGCTTTGGTTATTATTCTTTTATGCTTTGAAAAGACACAATGGCTTTTCTTTTGTACATTTGCTTCAACTAAAAGCACCTCGAGTGATAAAGATGAAGCAGGACAACGTTTTAAAGTCTAAGTTGGTAGGCACTAACACACTTCATACTCATTTCCCTAATGTTTCCAGATCTATATAATAACTATTCAGAGAAGCTAAGACAGACAGAACACCAATTCCTTAATGAAGCAGCCACAATGAAGCTCACACAGGGCACAATACAACATTCTTTCTCTGACACTCCCGTGGCCTGATTCCCAGAACTAGTAGACTGAAAAGGATGTGAAGATTGAAAGGAGATGGTAGTAATGCTCCATAGAGGTAGGTCTTTGGAATATTGCACTGTACATATTTCTCCAACAACTATATGATTGGCGATTTCTAGGGAGTCTGAAAGATTAAATTTATAGGTGAAAAAATTCTGATGTATTGACACTGCCCAAAATCAAGAGGGGACGATAAGCACTTCAAAAGTCTAGCAAATCTGGAGATTAGAGAATTTGAGAGGAATTTCCTGGCCTTAGATTTCATAGGATTGAAATCATTAGTAAATCCCAAGAAAAGAAGGGGAGATCTTAAAGAACAGCAAATATTTTTTTTTCTTTTTAATCCAGAACTTAGACATTTATTGTTTTCTTAGATTTATATCCCATGGGTCTGTCAGGAGTTCAAGGTAAATTGCATAGTACTTCCTCCTTTTTCCGTCACCCAGCAACACTGTGAGATAGGTTGGACTGCGAAAGTGGTTGATCCAGTAAGTTTCCATGAAGATGGACTATAATCTACTTCTCTTCTTTTAAAAAAAAAACTTTTTAAGTAGACCTTTCATAGAATCATGAACCACTTAACCTTCCCTCTACCACAACCCACAAACTCCTCAATTAAAACTACTTCATATAACTTAGCCATCTCTACAAAGAGATCAATACAGTATATTTTACTTTACTGCATCCCAGTCTAGAATAGCTGCAGAAGCAAATTATCTTCTGTAAGATCAGTCCTAATGAATCCCTGAGAAACACAAATCAAGTGGCTTATTTTAACTTTATTTACAATCGGCAGCATTTCAACCATGCCATTTAGAACCTCCCATCATGGACTATTTTATAACGAGTATCCAAGCAGCAGTGGGACTTAGCAAGCCCAAACTTGCATAATTCCAGACAAGGAAAGAATGAACAATGAGAGATATAAACAAGGGATAGGTGATAGCATAGAAACATAGCATTCAAATTTAGCAAGCTAAAAACAAGAAGAGGTGCCAATAAGCATGCAGACTGTGGGTTTATTTCAAAAGTTCTCTACAAAAATACATTTTCTTTTACCACAAAAGCTATCTGCCCCTTCCCTGCTAGTTGACAGTCTGAATGGGAAGCTGTGCGGAAGAGAGATGAAAACCATTCCATCACCCCGTGGCCCTAAAAATCTATCCTGCTTACTTCATTTTTACCGATCAATATGTCTCCTATAGATTATGCCTGAAGAAATACAGCCCCTGAGAAAAGGAGATGGCTCTTTTTATGGCTGAAAGCTACAAAGCCTGTATAGGTAGTCCTCACTCAATGACCCCAACGAGGACCACAGTTTCTGTTGCTAAGCGAAGCAGCTGTTTGGAAAAGCATCAAGCTTAGCAACGGAGTTTTGGGATACCTAGTTGCGATTGTAAGTTGAAGACTGTGACTGGGTCCTCATGTTTCTCCTGCTCTGTTCCTCTACCTTGGCTGGGCCCAGCAAGTTTCCTTCCGCAGTCAAGGCTGCCCTGCCGACTTGCCTTCACTTCAACCCACCCATTTCCCCACCATCTCCTGCCCTTCGCCTCCAACATCTAGCCCTTGCTGTCCTCAATTGACCTTTGCCATTTTCTTCAACCACTGCTGGTCAGGAATCCAGGCATGGGCAAGGGGGCAGCCCTGGGATATGCGAGGTGAGCATGGCAAGGAGGTTGTTGGGCCCAGCTGAGGAGAAGACAGCAGGATGGAGCGAGCATCATATAGCGTAAGGGAATCATGTGCTCCTTGCCTAATGACCACTTTGTTCAGGGATGGAAATTAATCCCAATTAGCATAATTAAGCACTGCTGGCCACCACGTTCATCCAGGGAGATGCCACCTGCACCACTACCCTACCTCCAACATGGACTCCATCCCACTGCTCCTCCCTGGTTGGGTTAAGCAAACTCCATTCGGCAGACAAGGCTACACTGCTCTGCTGTGTGGGCTCTACCCTCATCTGATCCTGGGCCAGCATCAGGGCGAAGGCCAGATAGGGATGGCAGGGGGGGCTGAAGGAAGCAGTGGCAGAGTGCAAGGCAGCCAAAAAAGCAGAGATAGCGGTGGGAGGGGGAGAGAGAGACAGATAGGTGGCAGGAATTGAAGCTCATACTGTGACTGTAAATATGGGCAGCTTGCTAAGCACCAAAATTTTGATCATGTGCCTGTGGGAACACTGCAGTAGTTATAACTTTGAGGACCCAGCATAACTACCATTTGTCCAGGTCTGTCATACCTTCAGAGAAGCATTGCATAAATGATCAACAAGGTACAGGTAAGTGAGGACTACCTATAAATATTATTGGACCTTTGTTTTGAAGCAAAACGTATTGCTACCTTCAATAAAGAAAGTAATCCTGTAGTAGTTAGAGCTAATCCATGCCAACTAATTTTCTTGATAATATTTTACATCAGCAAAGTATCAGCTTTTGATTTAAGCTTCAGCTAATTAGCTTTAGGAATTATATTCCTTAAATTGTGGATTCCACAACAATATTTTGAATATTCACACGACAGAGAATGCAGGTATGGATTTTCTCTTATTTATGGCCTTCTTCTCTCAATCAGATCAATAAAGAGGCTGTAAAAGCAGAAATAAGTCTCATGAACATAATTCTTTCCTGGGGAATAATAGTCTGACAACCTGGCTAGACAGACTGATTACAAAAAGAAATATAAAGGTACTAAATCGATTTTCATGGCTGCTCAATGCCACCTTCCAACAGAGTACTGAACCTTTTGTCCATATCCAGAATTCAACACAAACCAAGTACCTTAGCATTAAACTGGGCCAGTCTGCGAAAATGAAACTTCTTGATATAAAAGAAACATATTTCATATTTCTGTTTGCTGATAATCCACACCGAGGGGAGAAAATGCTACACCACCTCTGAATACTTAAGGAAAATAACTGACATTCAGCAAACAAAGGAAATATGGCCATCCATGACAGAAGCATTTCTCAAACTAATGCAGTGAACATTTGTACTTTTCTAATTTTATAATGCAGTTTTGTAATTAACAAAAACTAAACAGAAATAAAGCCCTTCTATTAGGAAAAAGAAAAGTTGGCAGAAAATGCAAATGTCAGAAGAAACACAAACACCAAATGTAGGCACCAATAGGCACAACATTTCAGGAATAGGAAGGAAGAAGTTAGTTAGGAGAAACAACAAACTGAGATATCAAATTTGACCAATTTGACCCTGCTAGATAACAACCTTTGGTTTGTTTTTTTACATTATCAGCAGATTCTGCAGCTTTACACTTTATACATCGCTATCCAATATAGTCAGGTTTCAATCTTCAGAATGGAATTTGTAAGGTCAAAGAAGCAACATTAAATCCTGTAACTGTCATTTCTTGCTGCCCAGGATATAATAAAAGCCTTCTCCCATAACCACTAATGAGGGAGATCTCCCTCTTAACTTGAGTGAGAAAAATCAGCTTCACTTCATGTAGACAGTTGGAAGTAAAAAAATAATGTGTGCAATATGCTATTTCCAAACTTGGCAAAGAGACCAAACCTTCCCAAAGGCCAAGGTCAGTCATGAGCCTTTGTATGCTGCACCGGGAAAACAATGCTTCATACAGTCACAATGCTCTCATTCGAAGGAGGAGAAAATGGTCACAGCAACTTCATGCCTCTAACAGCTATAGGCATTATGCATGATTTAGAGCAGGGATGGCAAATCTCTGACATAAGTATCAAAGGTGACACACCTGCACTCGCCAACATCCAACACCAACTATTCTCGAAAGCATGACCTGTTCTCAACACAATTTGGGGAACGGCGCGAGGCAGTCTTTTTGAGGGGCAGCAGTAGTGCAAGGCCTGGGACTTCATTTCAGGCCCAGCCTCAGTTCAGGATGGCCTAGATGTGGGGAGAGAGAAGAAATTATTTCTCTTTTGTTTATGTGTGTGTATGTTTGTGAGATAGAGAGACAGAAACAGAGATACACACACTGAGAGAGACAAAGAAGCAGACCCAAATTAGGCATTTTCTGAACATTTGACATGCTGAGCCCAAAGGGTTCACCATTCCTGATTTAGAGTCAAAAATCAGAGTATAGATGAAGGAACAGAATCTGCCAGTCATATATTGTTTTCTCATTGTCTTTTACACATGCTAATGTTTTCTTCTTTTCATTTATGTTACTAAGGTCAGTGGATTCACAGTTGTACAGCAACTAATAAACTACGTAACTAGATAGATGTTAGAACTATTTTAAAAACTACTTTAAAAAAAACAGCAGCACCACTATTTCCAGTGGTGGGATTCAAATTTTTTTGACTACCGGTACTGTGGGTGTAGCTTGGTGGGCGTGGCAGGGGAAGGAGACTGTAAAATCTCCAGTCAGAGGTGGGATTTGCCGGTTCTCCAAACTACTCAAGATTTCCGCTACCGGTTCTCCAGAACTAGTCAGAACCTGCTGAATACCACCTCTGGTTGGACACCTCTGCTCTGGAGCACTCTGTACCACTTTTCGCAATGTTGTTTGCCCAGTAGGTGCCCACGGTTCCTGCTTCATTTGTGAAATGCATTGTAATAGTGGAAAGTGCAACAAAAATATTTTCTAGTAGTATCAAAGCTCTTGCACAAACGATACATCATTTTCTCTCAAACTGTGTTTCAGTCATTATTTTATAACTCCACAATGAAATGTGATGTCACAAGAGCTGCTGATGGCTTTACTCTGATTAGAAATGCTTGTATTTGCCCAGCATGCTCATGTAAAGTTTGAACCCATGTCAGGTTTGTATTGAGAAACTTAACATTTTACATCTGGACCTGGAATGATTCATCTCCACAAAGGCCTCTAGCTGCGAAGACACGAGGTTGGAATAATCCATCTTTCTCTTAGCTGTTGGAAGAAATATCCTTCTAGATTCGGTTCCAAGTGGGGAAAAAGACACTGGAATCATGGTAGTTGCTTGGAAAGATTTATTGATGAACAGAATCACCTGCCTTGGAGCTCTTGGGTGAAGAAAGAGGGAACGGATGCTGAGAGTCCCTGGGTTTTATGCCCTGTCTGGGCTTTGAATTTGAGCTTGTGTTCTGATTGGTTGGCAGACTCCCATGGGGCCATGCGGGGGTAACTTGGTAGGTTGTCTTTTGAGTCCCAGGCTTGGTTGACTCTTGCTGGGTGATGATGTAATGAAAGAGCTTTGGGCTATTATGGGTCTGCTTGAAGGAGGTAGATCTTTGTTATGTAGAATAGACTGGCCCAGGCCTTAATGGTCCATTAACAAAGGTGGGGGGTTGAGTTTCTGCCTCTCTTGAGTTTCCACTTCTCTTTTAGGGGAAATATTCTGCCTTTTTAATATATCCTAAAATGTTTCATTTTTCTAGGAGAGGGGTGGGTTCTAACTTCCAACATGGCAAAGTAGAACTCGACCGAAAATATGGCAGGAGAGACACCCCCTTCCCACTTTCTTTTAAAGAATAGCCAGCCAGCTCGGGCTAGAAGAGCAGAGACATGTCTATCAGAATTTGGACTCATGAACATAGCACCCTTCTTGAAGTTGGCCTCAAAATGGGCTGGGAGATAAATCAGGCATCTGTGGGAAGGGCCAAAAAAGTTGAAGATGGTGACCATGATCCATACAATCTAAGCCCCACCCCTTTTGCATGAGTTCAAAAGGAGGTAGGGCTTTAATCACATGGTTGTGGCCATCATGTGACCCTCCACATCAGGGCTGACCAATCTGAAGCAGCAGTTCCTTTTAACTCAAGTGTTTTCTAACCTCAGCCATTTTAAGATGCATGAACCTCAATTCCCAGAATATCCCAGCTGAGGCATTCTGGGAGTTGAAGCCCATACTTCTTAAAATGACTGATTGGGGAAACACTGGTTTAACTGGTTAAAATATTAATGCGTTATCACTTTGTAACTGATTTAAAGAGCTGCAGATAAACCTCAAAATAGGCTTAGCATGAGGAATAAATAAAGGGAAAAATACTTCCCACTGAAACCACACTTTTACTCACTAACTGCAGCCCCTTTGCTATCATGTTTGTCCCTCTTTCCTTAAAAGCTTTGAAATAGATTGCCTTAATGTCCTGCAGGTAGTTTGAAATGACATTTCCTAGACTGGCGACCAACATGGCTTGGACTGGTAGTCCTCCACTTACAACCACAATTGAGGCCAATTTTTTTGTTTCTAAGCAAGGCAGTTAAGTGAGTATTGCCCCATTTTATGATCTTTTTTTGTCACAGCTGGGATGGTTACAAATGGTGATCGCCTGACTCTGGGACAATGCAACTGTCATAAATGCCAGTTGCCAAGAACCTGAAGTTTTGGATTATGGGACCATGGCGATATTACAATGGCAGTTAAGTGTGGAAACGGGTCACTTTTTACAATGCCATTGTAATTTCAAACTGTCACTAAATGGTTGTAAGTTGCCTACTTGTAGACCCGTAGTACATCAGTAAGGGAAGGGTAAATCTAGGGTAACAATCTCAAAGGTGCTTTTTTTCAAGAGGCAACTGGTCTTTCTGGGTTTTTTTTTAAGATGTTTTGCTTCTCATACAAGAAGCTTCTTCAGCTCTAACTGGATGGTGGGGAATGGAAAGATTTATACTCCTTGCAGACAACTGGTCATTTGCATTCCTTTAGCAAGGCATTAAGGCCACCTGGAGGTTTATCTGGATCCTGGGGGTCACCCAAGTGGTGCAAATTGGTGTGGAGATACAATGGAGATGTCATATCTCTTGAGAGGGCTGTTCAATTTTGACATAGGTGGCTTCTTTAACCCCCTTCAAACCAGCAGTCCTATCTGTCCAAAATGTGGACTTTCAGGTTAATAAGTTGGCTAAGAAAATTGAGGGGATTTTAAGGGTCAAGGACAGCACTATGGACAAAAGCTAGCCATGCAGAATCTGGCCTAAAATTCATGTTACATAGTTGTTAGATTATTAATTTTTAAGGTGATAAAAGTCAAATTATTGGGAATTAAAGAGTTAATTAAACGAAGGAAAAAGGGGTGGTACTCATTGTGGGGGAAATTTTTTGAATTGCTTGAATTGGGATGGAATTTTTGAAATGAAATAAGAATATGTGATGAAATTACAAACCTGACAGATAAAAAGTATAAAGAATACGAAGAGGTAAGAATTATTTAAAGTTAAAAGAAATGGGTCAAGAAATTAGAAAATGTGTGAGAAAAATATTTGAGAAAATTTATAGAAAATATATGATAGGATATGAAATTAAATGTGAATGAATATGTAACCAAGGTCATGTTTGTATGAAAATGTGAAAACCTGGAATCATGCTGTTCACTAAAATAGATGTTTTTGAAAGGTGCAAAAATAAAATAAAATAGCTAGCTTCTGCATTTATCTGCAGGATAATTTCCTGGACTCCTGCAGGATTTTCCAATGCAAAATGGAAAGAGGACCACCCAAATGTTATCCTTCCCAGCATGGTGCCCTTCAGATGTAATTTCCAAACAGAATCAACTCACCTGGCTAATGAAATTAGGATGATCAAAATAAGGCAGAAACAGGGTGAGATTTCCTGACCCCAGACAGCATGGGTTGCGTTCACTAGTTAATGCTTATCCAAAACGGATGAAATTCCAGTCCAGGTGCTGTACAATACTGAATCCCACAACAGGGCACGTGCTCCTGTACCACACAAACCAAACTCAATTCTGTGTTTGCAGAGAAAATCAGAATCTTATTTCCACCCAATCCTTATGTCACCATGCTGGCTGGGCAGTACTGCGGAGTTGAAGCCTACATATCCTAAACTTGCCAAGTTTGGAAAGAAAACTGATCTGAAGTGATAAGTTACATTCAAACTACCTAAGTATTGTTACAGTTACAGCTCTGGAGAAAACTTAGTGTGAACCTCCATTGGCTCAGAAAGGCAGCAAGCAATACAGCAGCATTTCTCAATTTTGGCAACTTTTAAGATACGTCGACTTCAACTCCCAGAATTCCAAAATACCAGCCAGTTTCGCTGCTTGGGGAATTCTGGGAGTTAAAAGTCCATGCATTTTAAAAGTTGAGAAACACTGCAATACAGTACAGGTATTAATATAATACAACATATGACAACTGAGCCCAAAATTTATACTGCTAAGTGGGACATTTGATAAGTGAGTTTTGTCCCATGGTACAATTTTTCTCTTGCCACATTTATTAAGTGAATCGCTGCAGTTGTTAAATTATCAATATCGTTGTTAAGTGAATCTGGCTTCCCCATTGACTTTGCTTGTCAGAAGTTCACAAAAGGCGATCACATGACCTCAGAACATTGCAACCGCCATAAATATGAATCCGCTGTCAAGCATAGACTATAAATCACGTGTCCACGGGGATGCTGCAACGGTTGTGTGAAAAACGGGCATGTCACTTTTTTCAGTGCCATTGTAACTTTGAATGGTCACTAAATGAACTGTTGTAAGTCAAGGACTAACTGTATGCCCCTCTTAATTCTTCCATTATTTCAGCTAGAAATACAGCTGCCTCTGGATTGCCAGTGAAAACAAATCACCTTTTTGCAGGCACTTTTTTCTTCAGCTCTGTTGAGTGACGACATCACATGGAAAAGATACTTTTCTGCTGGTGTGAATATGCTAACATTTCAATGAAACCCAGCTTATTGACTCTAATTACCCATCTCACCCCAAACAAAATCCAGAAAACGGCTGCAGAAAACAAACATTTTATGACACTGGAAATGATGCAACTCACGCTTTACTTGATAACCTGTAGCAAATTGCAATGCTCCCAATAAAACAGCTAGTCATAATAAAATGTCCATGCAAGATTCCCGACTGACAAAGTTTTCATTTAAACAGACTTCATACAATCTATTATTTTAGGATCCTTACGTATTATTTTTTTTAAAAAAATCCAAACTTTTCTGACTTTATACTCAGCATTTCTTATTCACTGTTACCCACTGGGATTTTCCACTTTATTTTTAAAAAAAATTAATAAGAGAATTCTGCTTTCTGCATTTGGTATAGCAACTGTGACTTCCCACTTCTTGTGGCTTCAAATCTTCACAGCTCCTATCATCTCAAGCAAGCATAACTGATAATGGTAGGGACATCGTCCAAGGAAGTTAACTTTTTCATGTTTGTCTGCAAAACTTCTACTTGCAACCAAGAGAGCATAGTAGCAGGTCTCTCCTGTTTTAAGACAAGGCCTGCATCTTCCTTGCAGCTCCAGTAACTTGAGATTTCTTCTTCCTTATACAGTGTAACGTGGCAGTGGTACTAGGAGGCAAGAGACAGAGGGTGTCAATGAACTTCTGAATTACTTTTACCAACGGCAAAACAATGGCTTTCAATTTAAAACATGTTCTAAAACGTACAGAAAACTGTTTTGTATTATTGACTACAGATCCCAAAAACGCGAATTCCTAATATTTGGAAGATTTAGAATATATTTGACCCTTGAATGTCTTCTTGGCGATGCAAAGTGCATTGGAAAAACAACATGTATTTCATCCGTTTTTCATTCACTGCACGAACCAGTAGTATTTTCATTATGAAAAACAAGACTATATAACCTTCTCACCCACACTTCTTAAAATAATTGTCCTGTGTCTTTTTTCTTTCTTTCTTTATATACGTACACTGCAGAAGAGAAATTATTTCAACACAAAAATCTGCTTTTTACAATGTGAAAACAATGTTAAGAAACGTAAGACAGCTCGCATTTATCGTTGCCATCACTCCAAACTGTAGGACCATGGATGCTCTTTATCACTTTTTCCAGCATCCAAGTTCTCAGTCAAGTCCACTCATTCAAAATAAACGGAGCCTCTTTATTACAGGCTCTTTGTGGCATGGATGTTCATTTTTGGAGTGAAGTTATCTGAATGATTCGAGATTGGAAAGGCAGAGTACATTCAAAAATCTGTTTCTGAGGTAGCTATAGTCACTGGGTATAGAAAGAACCTGGGAATCTTAAAGGTGGATGTTTCAACCCAGACCTGTTCCAAAAGACCTCCAAAACCCTTGTCCCCGTTTCTTCACCCACAAGTGACAAAGACACCTTAACATTTCTGGTCGAGCGGATTTGCTTCCTGAAGGTCCTTTGGCGGATTCTTTTTGTAATGCAACTCCAAATGTTTTTTAAGGGACCACTTGCTGATGTAACTTTTATCGCACACGGCACATTTATACGGCCTCTCCCCGGTGTGGGTTCTCTGATGGTACCGAAGGATGGTGCTGGTGGTCACCCTTCGGCCGCAATAAGAGCAGCAGAATGGCTTTTCCCCTTTGTGGGTCTTCTGATGCTTATCGAGCGAGCATTTCGTCTTAAAGTATTTCCCACATTCGCCACACTGGTGAGGCCTCTGATCCGAATGGGTCACCTGATGTTTCTCCAGGTCTTTAGTAGTGCGGAAACTTTTCTCACACCTTGGACACGGATAGGGCCTCTCGGGAAAGTGGACTTTCTGATGTCTGGTCAGGGAATATTTATCTCTAAAAGACTTCCCACAATCAGGGCAGCTATATTTCTTTTCCTGCGGGACCACCATCCCTTGTGGACCAACCCCGGGCAATTTACCCAGGAAACCCCAATCAGCTGGGTCTTTAATGGCACGGTTTCCCGAGTGGCCTAAGGAGGTGTCCCCATTTTCAGGGGACCCCAGGGGACCTTCCTCCGTTTGGATTCCCTGTCCTGGGTACACCGAACCATTGGCCCACTGCTGGGGCTCTACTTTTATAGGTCTGTCTTGACCTTTAACCCCCAATCCAACACTCCTGAAAGTCTGACTGTCTGACTGTTTAATAGCGCTTTCTTCTACACGGCTGCTTTGATGATCGGGGAGGAGCGAGCAGCTCGTATTCTCAGAGCCTTCCGGAGGTTTTCGTTCCTGGAGGACCTCCTGGCGTTGAGCGTGGACCGAATGGGCAACCTGTTTGTCCAGGTTGTCGTCGCTACCACTCGCTTGATCTTTGACTAAGTCATCCCCGGTCTCATTCCCGCCAAGCAAGCTATCCGGATCCTCTTTCACGTGCATCTCCTGATGCCGCCAAAGGGAATATTTTGTTCCAAAGGCTTTCCTGCAAGTAGGGCATTGATAGGACCTGGTCTCGGTGTGGATGCGCTTGTGCCGGCTGAGAGAGTAACTGGTTCGGAAGGCTTTCCAGCAGAAAGAGCACTTGTAAATCTGCCCTTCGACGTGTATTTCCCGATGGTGGGTGAGGTTGTACCTGTAGGCGAAAGCTTTCCCGCAGATGTTGCAAATGTATGGCTTGCCTTCCTTGTGCAGTTGCTGATGTCGGCGGAGGGCCGATGGCGTCCTGAAGGCTTTCGTGCAGAAAGAGCACTTGTGCTGGTAGAGCTGGTCTTCCAGGTGGATTTCTTGATGGTGAGCGAGGGTGTACCGGTAGACGAAGGCTTTCCCGCAGATGGTGCATTTGTAAGGCTTGCCTTTGATGTGGATTTGGTGGTGTCGGCCGAGGGTGCTTTTCGTTTTGAAGGCTTTCCCACAGAAGGTGCATTTGTGCTGAAGGGTCTGTTCTCTGCTACGGGTTTTCAGGAAGTCCATGAGGAACCAGCTGTGGGCGGCATCCTTCCCCTTGCGAGCGTTCCTCCTGACCCGGCATTCCACATGGATTCGCTGGTGCCTCCTGAGGTTATAATGAGTCGAGTAGTCTCGCCTGCAGCCTCGGCACTCGTAGCGGCTTTTCTTCTCCGGCATTACCGGCTGGACAACGGGCGGCGTTTTTTCCCCACGGCCCTCCCAATCCGAGACGTTTTGAGAAGACGGCGCCTTTGGGTGGCTTCTCAGGTGGTCGGCAAAACCTTGGCTGTCTCTAAAACTTTCCCCACATTCAGGGCACACCTGAAGTTTCTTTTCCTGGTCCGCTTTGGGCTGAGAGGCCAGCAGCGAACTTTTGCAAACAGGCTTCCCGCAGTCGAAGCAAGTGTTATCTTTCATTTCCACGTAGGTGATCTGGTTTTTAGTGAGCGGGCCGTCTTCCTTGAGGACTTTTCCTTCGCCGCTTGGTTGCGGCCTGACGCACATACTCTGATGGTTAAGGAAAGCCTTCTCCTGCTTGTAAGACTTCCCACAGTGACCGCAGGTAAAAGGACGTTCCACCCTACCATTTCCTTCGTACGCTGCGCAAGGCAGAATTTCGGGCTTCAGATGAAGTCTCTTGTGTTTGATCGAGGATGGTTTTTCCTTGCAGCTGTTTTCGCTGCCCAGACTGGAAAAGCAAAGGCTGTTGCCGTGGTTCTTTGTCTGGTGCTTCACGAGGTCCTTCTCCTTCATAAAGCCTTTTCCACAGACAGGGCACTTAAAGACATGATCCCCTGAGTGAGCGGTCATAAGATGCTTCACAAGGTTCCTGGTTTCGGCGAAGCATTCCTCACAGGCAGGGCACGGGTGCGTCTTTTCACTGCTGTGCATCTTGTGATGCTCCGTCAGAAAGGCTTTCCGGGCGAAGTTTTGCCCGCACTCACGACACTCCCAGCTTTTCTTTCCTGAACGGGGCCGTTTTTTATGCATGCTCTCTTTATGTAAAACCAGGCTGGTTTTCGCAAGGAAGCACTTGCCACAGATGGAGCATCTAAAAGGCTTGTCTCCGCTGTGGACTTTGAAATGTCTGAGGAGGGACGATCTCCTGCCAAAGCTTTTCCCACATACGGTGCATTCGTTCTGGCTCTCTTCGGTATTCATGTCTTGCTGGCTATTACTGCCTTTCTTTTTTCCACCAGCACAATTAACTCTGGGGCGAGAGTCCTGCAGGCGGCCGTGCTGAATCTTGCAAGCTTTCCCCTGCCGCTGGACATTCTCCCATTGGCCTAGCAAAGCAGCACGAGGTTTCGCAATCCGCTGATTCTCCCATGGAATGCTCTCCTCCTCTTCCTTCTCGCTTGCAACGTCGTCGTCTGCTGGGAGAAAAAAAGAAAAGAAAAGGATGTTTCCAGACAGGCCAAGTAGAGATGCCACCTAATCTCCATTTAAGGCGGAGAGTAGAGTTGAGTTTGGTTGGATAGCTTGGTGGTGCACTGGTTACAATGCAGTATTGCAGGCTAATTGGGCTGAGTGCCAAGCAGTTTGAATCTCACCAGGCTCAAGGTTGACTCAGCCTTCCATCCTTCCGAGGTGGGTAAAATGAGGAGCCAGATTGTTGGGGGGCAATGTGCTAACTCTGTAAACTGTTGAGAGAGGGCTGTAAAAGCACTGTGAAGCGGTATATAAGTCTAAGTGCTATTGCTATTGGAATCCTTGCAGGGGAGGAAGCGACGGAGACCTGACAGTCTCCCCGACCCCCACTTGCAAAATCTCTGGAAGTCTTATCTGGCTGTTTCCAAGAGAGCGCGATTAGTCTGACGAAACTGACATGGCGAGCCGATCAGTTCTTTTACTGCTACTTCCCTATTTACAAGTGATCCTCGGCTTACAAGCACATTTGAGCCCAAAAATATCTGTTGTTAAAATGAGTTTTGCCTCACTTTGCCACCTTTTCTTGCCACAACTGTTAAGTGAATCACTGCAGTCGTTAAGTTAGTAACACAGGTTGTAAAGTGAATTTGGCTTCCCTACTGACTTCGCTAGTCAGGAGGTCACAAAAGGGGATCACATGACCCTGGGACACTGCAACAATCGTAAGTACATGCCAGTTGCCAACCCCCCGAATTTTGACCATGTGACTCTGGGGATGCTGCAACAGTTGTGTGAAAAATGGTCGTAAGTTACCTTTTTTAGTGCCTTTGAACAGTCACTAAACAAACTGTTGTTCAGAACTACCTGTACAAAAATCTCGTCAGATTACCTGCATGCTCTTGGGAACAACCAAATAAGGAATTCCTCCTTTCTGCCTTCCCTGCAGGGATATCAAGCTAATCAGCCTCTGAACTTCAAGCACCACCACACCCCATTCTGGAGATTTCACCACACCACCAAAACCATGGATTGGGACAAGTTCCAGATTGTAAAATGAAATCAGGCTTGAGCTTTGAATTTAGAAAAAAAAAAAAGAGCCATTAGACCAGGGGTGTCAAACTCAAGCCCGGGGGAGGGGCAGATCCGGCTCACGGGGTGCTTAGATCTGGCCTGTGGGGTCGTCCGGGAAACAGCGAAGGACCTGCCCGCAGTGCCTCTGCCAGCAAAAACAGAGCTTGGGAGGGCTGTGTGCAACTCTCCCAAGTTCCGTTTTCAGTGGCAGTGGGTTGCAGGTGGTCACCAAAGCCGAAAACAGAGTTTGGGAGCCCATTTTCGCTAGCAAAGCGCTCGGGCTACCACAGGCGCCCCCCCCGACATGAGTGACATCGAGCTGGCCATGCCCCCCCGGCCCCCCAAGGTCC
>JANHFN010302758.1:0-16684 GCA_032468175.1 Toxicocalamus goodenoughensis
GATGGGAGATAAGAGAGGGGGAGGGGGAGAGACACAGATTATCAGTATATAAGAAATTATGAGATGGGATAGCCATAACAAGTCAGCCAATGGGAACTGTTTGGTGACAAAGAAACAGCACCTGTTGTGAGTTATGTCAGACTGTGGAGAAACAGAATAAGTGCGCCATCTACTGGCAGAATCTGACATCAGAAGTAAGAAGCCCTTGAACCGCCTGGGGGTGAAGTGATTTGTTTGGGTTTGCCTGGAGCCAAACTGATAACCAGACTTGTTGTTGACTAGGAATTAACACCTGCAAACTGTTTACTTTGTACACTTGGAAGATACAGAAAATTTGTGACTGAAATTCTTTGAATCGGTGTGGATTATAAATACATTGGACACTGTGAAACTTGGATTTATTTTGAAGCTAAGTGAATGATCTTTTGGATGGCTGGAGAGGGTGATTTATATCTATTGGGTTTTTTGTGGATTATAAATATATTTGCTAGAATAATAAGTGGATTAAGAAGAACAGTGAAGGAACTGAAGAAACCCACTGGATTAATCCATAGACTGTAGAATTTAAAATTGAAGAATACTGAAGTTGGTGATTGGAGGGGGAGATTTGGGAGGATCTAGAATTCAGAATTACTGTTCGGCATTTGTTTTAAAGTTTAATATAGTTTAAAATGTCAAATTCGAATGTAACAAAACTAGGGGGGAAACGCCCATCAGCACCATCAGCAGCAGCGTCAAGTCCCTCAAGCCAAAGGTCCATAGAAATGTTGATTCAGCAGGAGAAGATGAATTCACTTCAGAAAGACATACAGGCAGTTTCAATCACTAGAAGAGATAACCAAGAACCTTGTAGGTCATCTAGTCCTACCCCCTGCCCAAGCAGGAGACCTATACCATTTCTAACAAATGACAGTCCAATCTCTTCTTGAAAATTTCAAGTGATGATGCTCCCACAACTTCCAAGGGCAAGCTGTTCCATTGGTTGATTGTTCTCACTGTCCCCTTATTTCCAGGTTAAATCTCTCCTTGTTCAGTTTCCATCCATTGTTCTTTTTTTGCCCTACAGGTGCTTTAGAAAATAGCTTGACCCCCTCCTCTCTATGGCAGCCCCTCAAGTATTGGAAGACTGCTATCATGTCTCCCCTGGTGCTTCTCTTCACTAGACTAGCCATGTCCAGTTCCTGCAACCGTTCACGGTATGATTTAGCCTCCAGTCCTCTAATCATCCTGCTTGCTCTTCTCTGTATTTTTTCTAGAGTCCCAACATCTTTTTTATAGTGTGGTGACCAAAACTGGATGCAGTACTTGAGGTTTGGTCTTACTAAGGCTTTATAGAATGGCATTAGTACCTCACTTGTTCTTGATTGTATCCCGCTGTTAATGCAACTTAGGTTTACAATGGCTTTTTTGGCTGCTGCTGCACACTGCTGGCTCATATTCAACTGGTTGTCCACTAAGATTTCAAGATCCCTCTTATGGTTACTGCTATTAAATCTAGTTTCACCCAGTCTATATGTGTACTTTTGGTTTTTCTTGCCTAAAGAGAAAACTAAAACTTTAATCAAAAACTTTACAAATAAACAGAAAAAAGAGTTAATGGAGAAGATCGACATTCAGATAGTGAAGAAAGTAAAATATCTGGGCATTTATCTATCAGCAAGATGTGTTACTATGAAAGAAGATAATTACATTAAATTGATAAGCAAATTAAACTTGCCTTAGTCACTAAGCTCTGGTTAGATGATTAACATTCAAGCAACTTTTAAAAGCAACTTAAGTATTTGCAAAAAATGTGTTGCTTCATTTTGTATTGGAAACAGATCAGAATTAATTTCAGAAGTGTAAAAGAGCAGTGGGCGATCTGCTCAAATCCAGAAAACATAGATTAGGTCAAGTTCAGTGATCCCTAAATAAAGGGGAAAGTTTAAGTCATTCTTCACTATTTTGTGATGGACTAATTAACTTAATTAATTAGCATATTTTACCCAGTATAGTGAATGAGCTTCATAGAGCAGCACAAATTTCAAGACAGCCCCCACAGCGTCAGACCAGATTTCATCCCGCAGCGTTGTTGATAAAGTGACTTGGACAAAGAATAGCAGATCTTTAGGAGCAAGAGATTTCATAATCATCTGTGAGGGAAAAATAAAATAATATCTTAAACAGAAAATCAATTGGAAGTCTCTAGGTTTAGAGGCAAATAAAGATGTCATTTTCTATCAGAGAACACCCTTCAAACAATCAGTTTGTTATCAGTATGAAAAGAAGAACTTTATATGAGCGTAAATGCACTCCCCTGTGAATGCATGCAGATTGATATGCAAATACACTCGCACTTTTAGGGGTGAATCACTCACCCCTTTTTGCAATCTAATGCAAACATGGTTCAGAGCCAAAAGTTAAGTGATTGCTCTAACTGTCTTTCAAAGCTTGATTGCTGGATGAGTCTTCAAGGACATGGAACACCTCTTCAAGGCAAACCTTGACAGTTTCCCAAAACTTTTCAGTAGAATAAAGACTCTTGCTAAGTTTTAACAAAAATTAAAATATTAATTATGCACATATACCAGTTCATTTGCTAAAATGTTACTACTTTATTTGTATACCTTTCTTTGCCATGCTGTGTAGTGCATTTGAGGTAATAGCTCTTGATTTATCAGTGGAATGACCTGCTTCCAGAAACCGGATTCTCCAGCGCTGGAAGTTTTTAAGAAGAGATTGGACAACCATTTGCCTGAAATGGTATAGGGTTTCCTGCTTGTGCAAGGGATTGGCCTGGAGGACCTCCAAGGTCCCTTTCAACTCTGTTATTCTGTAATAGCCTTACATCTGTTATTGGAATCTAGCATGCTTGTAAATGAGGCAGCCATATACGGTAAATTAGATTAACTGAATAAATTAGGTCAAGATTTCCTTTTCTCTAAAAATGCAAGTATATGTCAACAGAACCAATCTCATTCTATTTAATAGTTTATAAATTCATTATAAATCTTTGGCAATTTCCCAGGATATGTAATCAAAATTAGAACATTTCATGTGTTTAAAATGTTTCTGAATTGGACTACAATCAAATTAGATGATTTTTAAATTGAGTTCCTATGAAATCAAATTAGTAGTTATATCACAAACTGAGTCCAAGGCAAATATTGTTGATATTTGAAAACATAATTGTTCCTCACCATGGCTGTTTTGAAAATGGTGCTGTTTTCCTGATGCTGCTTCTCATCTATGTCCTTATTTGCCACTTTGGTACTGGATAATTCTGTGAAAAAATAAAACAAAGATGTTGTATATTTTGGATTAAATTATTTTAAAAATATTAAGTAGTTTTACAGAAAAAAATGTTTTTTTTCCAAAGTTCCGTTACATAGATATGGATGATCAGATATAGAAAAGGAGGCATTGAGAACAGTTTGAACTCTGAAAGAAGTTGCTGGAAATTTATTCAGAAAAGCTAGTCAAAATAGAATAAATTTATGGGGACAACAGCACTGGAAGATTTTTAATTCCACAAATTATTAATTTTTTGGTCTGTTCCCATTAATATTTGGTCCAGCTCATTCATTGTAAAACCCATATTCCTGCCTGTCTTTTACGTACCTAGATTGTATCTGTAACTGTGACCATCATGATAGGTCCATCCCTAACCTTTTAAATTCTTGTTTTGTTTTTAGTTCTCCCCTTTCATTTAATAAGTTCTTAAATCTTATAATTTTATCCATATTTACAACATTGGGATATATCCATGCCTCCATTATAGATAACCATCCTGGCCCTTTCAAATAGTGTTGTTTAATTTTGGTCCACACTACCAATAGTGAATTTCTAATGTGATGCCTCAGGGTCAGGGTCATTTGAGTAGTTTCTGTTGTCATTATGATTTAAAAAGAGTAAGCACAGTTGATTGATAATAAATGGCTTCAATCAGCCACTAACCATGAGTGAAAAAATATTTTTGTGTTATCATTCATATTGTCTGAAAAATGGCCAAGAAATCATAAATTCTGCCAGGTTATGTAAACTTATAAGCATAACTGTATCTCTGAATATCTCTATATATCTCTGAAGGTGTACTCTGTGTACAATTATGCAAGGCAAATGAGGAAATGATTCTCAAGAGTCACAATAAAAAAACTAGTTTTATATCATAAATATTAGTTTGTGACAGATCATAAATTGCTGCCATCTCTACACCAATAAAATTTGGTCCAGGATACTGACGCTATCAAAAGTATAATGCTATAAAATATGTTTATTGGGCCAAAATGTCTTAAAAGGCAGGTTTCTGGGTGGCAAAGTTAATCATTCCTTACCCAAAAATATAGTATTATATATCCTGAATATGTTTTAGAAGTATATGGAAGAAACATTTAGTATTTGAGAGAAGCGTCTATATAAATCGAAACAAAAAATGAATAATGTTGATGTTCTTGACTGCTTTTTGTAATGCAGATTTTCTTACATGGTTTTTATGTGGTTTTTAAAACTTTTTAATAGTTTAATCTGTTTTTATATTGTTTTAAATAAATTGCTGTAAGCTGCCCAAAGTCACCTTACAAGGTGGCAGCTATGAATGAAGGAATAAATCAAAAAATAAAACACAGGCAGTAAAAATAATTAAGACCTTCGAAACTAATTTTCCACACCTACCTTCTCTGGATAGTTGGAAGATTACAGAATTAGTAAGTTTCCCATAGTAATTTACTGAAACAAAAGAACAGCTGAAAAAAAAGATAAAACATTGTTTTCCTGTTAATATAGTTGATTGTCAGATTTCCACAAGATAACCAAACCTGTTGATTATGAAATACTACCAAGAACATTTTAAATCAAAAAAATGATTTTTTATTAACACGAAACAATTTTTAACATCATTTCATTCTATCTATATCCATCCATCATCCACCTATCATTTTTATAAACTATTAATAAAGCATCCATTCAAATAAAATAGCTCACCTTGCCAAAGCAAACAGTCTCCGCTGAAATCACAAACAGCAAGCAAAGGAGAGGAAAACCTAACCTCTGAAGGGAAGTGACAGGGAAACAAGGAAAGAGAAGAAAGGTGAAGGTTTGGAAAAGGCAAGGGTCTCCTATATGCTGGTAGGGATCCCTCTGCAAATCCTAAACAGAGGACCCAGAGGCAGATGGCAGTCTGAAAGAACCATCACCCCATCCTTAAGCCAGCCAGGACTCTGGGAAAGGCAACTCATGGACTTAGAAAAGGTAGAATAGTCTTCCGCCTAGAGTGTTAAAAGGCTGTAGACATTTGGATAGCCTGTGTGCTCTTCAAAATGAAATCTTTCTGAAGCACTTTCATGGTTGGCTGTCAGTTATAATAATGAAATCACACTCATGCAACTCATAACTCTTAATAATCATGGATAATATAGACAGGTTCAATAAATAGAAATTCAACTTTCTCATGGTATATTAGGTTCATAGTTTCCTATTTGGAATTGGTTTTTGTTTCTTTCTCTTTCCAAATTTCATTAAATTTCCTGGTAACTCCCCTTTAATGTAGAACTCCATTTAAAATTACTCTAAAAGGTGTTTTGGGTGGTTACCATTTTAATGACAGAAGTATTAACGTTTTAATTAATATAAATATCCTAACATTAAACTCTTGGTAGAAGTAAAATGCTTCTTGTGGAGACACAATATTTTCTAGTTGTGACTTGCATTGTAAGGTTCATATAGTTTTGTAAGCATAATAATGTTAATACGTGATTTTAAAAGGAATTAAATTTTCCCCAAATCTTATACTTTGGAAGATTTAGTATTTTATGAGATTTAGCTCCTTTTGTAATTCATTTTAAAAAAAAGATTGTTTTGGGGGAAATGTGATTTCTCTGGGTCCTCTACACTTTCACAGTAATGACCTAGGCTTCCAGATTTGTTAAAAAGACTATGAAAACCACTCCCTTTTAAATTTCTGAATATTTCATACCTAACAGCAGTAAGTGAATAGATCAACAGAGCAAAAAAAAAAAAAAGCTCAGTAAGCAATAGTGAACAGTTCTTGCAGCAGGAAACAACCCTTCTTTATGCTATTGTGCAGTGGACTTAAAGCATTCTGAATTTTATTTTCAAATCCTACTATAATAATTCCTTTCAGATCTCTGGGTTTGCATCACACTTGTATTTTTGCTTCTCTGGGTATGTATACTTGCTACAAGCTACATTCAAAATGGAGAGGGAAGTGAGACAATAAAAAAATCAATAAGTAAATATTGAATTAACAGCTGCTAAACACATTTATGTAGCCCTCTCTCTCAATCTGTCATCTATCATAGATGTAAGGGCATTAAGGGCAAAAGGAGAGAAAATTTAAAATTTGCTTTAAGAATTTAAGGAACCACTGAATGGCTGGATGAATGCTAATCCTTCAGATGGGGAAATCAGTTAAGCAGAGCACCAACAAAGAACAATATTTGTAGCTCGGGGTGGACATGAGGGCTTGGTGCACTACGAGCTTGCTTGTTTTCTTGCAGAGGATTCATTACCCAAACTAGGAAACATCATCAGCACTAGAAGGGAGAGGGGTTTTTAGTGTTGGTGGGGATGATGGTCTTGGAGGTCTTTTGGTGGGGCTGTTTTCTGATGGCTTCTTTGGTAGTTTCGATTGGGATGTTGTTGACTTGATTGTTGGTCTGTTGTGATTTCCATCTAATCAGCACCCAGATCAGCAGAGATCAACTCCAAACTGATGGAAAACTGCCCACCAATCACTTTCCTGAAAGCAGGAGGGGAGGACAAGGAAGAGGGATGCCTGGACTGGTAGACTCAGCCATCCATTCAAACTTGAACCCAGCTTTGTACAAATATAGGTAGCTCTCGACTTACAAGAGTTCATTTAATGACCATTCAGTTACAACGGCACCGGAAAAAGTGATTGATGACCATTTTTCACACTTACGGCCTTTGTGTCAGCCCCATGATCATGTGATCAAAATTCAGATCCTCTCAACTGGTTCATAACATTCATGATGGTGCAAAAGTTGATGGAGTTAGCCAAACTTATGTGATCAAGATTTCCAGCTTGATGGATCTGCTGTCAGATCTGCCCTTCCACCGCTTCAGTCTTATTTCCCTTTGATGACAATAAAGGAATTTCTGCCATAAGGAATAGGGAGAGGGAAAGGAGGATACAGGGAAGAGGCAATGACAGAAACCTGCAGTGCAAACTAGAGACAATGGCTGATTGAACCAAGCACACAGGCGTGGGAACAGAATGCGAATGCCCACGAAATGTGAGACGCCAAACTTTAGAACTGTTATCAAAACAACTAATTTGAACTTTATTGGAAATTAGCAATGACCAGGGGAAGAGAAAAATATCGGTTTTGTGCAGGAATCCTCAGATCTGGCTTTTCTTATGCTTCACCACTTGGTTTTAGTAAAAGTATACTGTTCAGTGCAAAATGGAGTCAGGGATTTTCTTTCCTAAATGCCCAAGCAGGGACAGGCTTACCTGTCTGTTCCCAGAGCATCTTGCTAGAGAGAAGGGGGTTTCCTCAGCCCTCTTTCTTTCTAGTTAGGGAGCCATTTTTGCCCTCTTTTAGAGCTGTCTGCTGTTTATTGAGAAACTGTTTGGATTTCTCTCTTTCCATGGGCATTGCAGGTGAGCAGAGCCATTGCTCTGGCTAAGGGCCTCAGGGCCCTGTGCATTCGAGGGACCACATTAACAGAGGGATACAATCAAGATCATGTGAGGTATTAGTACCACACTATAAAGCCTTAGAAAGGCCACCCCTGGAATACTCCATCCACTTTTGGTCACCACATTACATAAAAAAATGTTCAGACTGTAGAAAGAATGCAGAGAACAAAAATTATTAGGGAGCTGGAGACTAAAATATACAAAGAACAGTTAAATGAATTGGGTAGGTCTAGTTTAATGAAAAGGACTAGAGGTGACATGATAACACTGTCCCAAAATCGTGCCACAAAGAAGGGGGCCTGATCAACCTATTCTCCAAAGCACCTGAAGGCAGGACAAGAAACAAGGAATGGAAACTAATCAACGAGAAGCAACCTAGAACTAAGGAGAAATTTTCTGACAATCTATCAGTGGAACAACTTGTCTCCAGGTGTTGAGGGTGCTCCATCACTGCAGGTTTTCAAGAAGAGACTGGGCAGGCACCTGTTTAAAATGGTGCGGGATCTCCTGCTGGAACAGTCATTTCCGACTGTTATTCTGTTACTAAATAAATTCTTCGTGCTGAAGCCCCTGCATGAAACTAGCTGGGAACTTTGTGGCTAAGTTAATAAGTAGGTAACTTAAAAGGGAAGAATAAAAGAGAAACTGGAGAGTCTTCTCTTTTACTGGTTTTTTTATATTCCTGGGGCCAGCAGAGAACCCTTTACAACTGGGAGTCTGGACAGCAACACAAGTAGTCCCTGCAGGTAATTCACAATAATCCCCCCACCCCCCAATAATAACAAAGGATTAAACTAAATTGTGTTTGCATTGATTAATAAGTGAGTCTGGCTTCCCCAGTGACTTTGAGTGTCAAAAGTTTGCAAAAGGGGGATCATGTAACCTTGGGATGCAACAAGTCATAAGTATGAATTCACTTGCTACCAGCAGACTGGAAGAAAAAACAATTTAAAAGTTAGTACTAAAATATTAAGTCCCAAAATCAGAGTTGATTATTTTATCCTCTAGTGAAATCTGAGCTGTCTGGATCTGCTTGGCTGTCAATGTCTCTCTCCATCCCAAAGTCCTTGCTTGTCTCCCAAGCAAGATCTGGGAAAGGCCACAGCTTTCCACTTGCCCAATTCAATAGGTTGCCTATCTGAGGAATCTCTCTGCTTGCCATTTCAGGGGTGATTTTGGTAGAAGAGGCTAGAAGTCCAACTCTTTTTCTCTCCCAACAGCTGTGTGCCGCCTTTGGGACTTCATCAGTCCTTAAAAGGGAAAAATAAGAGAGAAACTGGAGTCTTCTCTTTTATTGGGTTTCTATATTCCTGAGGCCAGCAGAGAACCCTTTACAACTGGAAGTCTGGACAGCAACACAAGTAGTCCCTGCAGGTAATTCACAATAATCCCCCCCTCAAATAATAACAACCCTGTTTAAGGATTAAACTAAATGGTGTTTGCATTGGTGTTAGACATGAGATTGGATATGCTGAGTCCATTTCTGATGCACAAGCCTAGGGAGAGGCCAAGGCAGGGCAAGACTAGTTTTACATCTGGTATTCTAGAATTTGGGATAGGAATTGGGATTTGGCTAGTCATCCAGGAGATTGTGGTGGATTCTAGGGACAGGGAGATGTGTGGCAGTTTGTGAAGCTGGGCATATGGATCCCAGTATTCCCTGCTATAACCTTATCTAGCAGCCTCCCTGCTCTATCATCTGATGCATGAAACTGACCAATGCTACCATATCATGTATTAGCTTGCAGTGTGGCAATTGAAGCCTTGAAAAAAATACTGAAAATAGGCAAGACCGACATCTGCATTTTGGAGGTCATTAACAAAGACCACAGCTGGTACATGCTCAGAGGTGCTGAAGAGCAATACAAGAGTTTTGCCTCTCTGGGAAGGTAAAGTACAGAATTCTGCTTTAGGCTTTGACAGATGTTTAACTTGTCCAGATAGGAGGTCTTCAGAGCAATGATGTGCATGATGGATGCCTGTTTTCAATACCTGTTTTTGGAAAAGGAGGCTGCTGGAGAGGATTACACTGCATTTTTTTGCACAGGTATGCTTTTCACAATAAATAAATATGGAGAGAGTTGAGAGACGACTGGCCTGATCATGAAATGTCCTTATTTCCTTTGAAAATAGAGTAGGGAATTAGGAAGTAACTAGTATTCTCAGCTTATTTTGTGAAGGTATAGAGTTGTTATGTAAGAATTCAAGAAAGAGCTAGAAAAGGAGGGTAGAGATGTGAGAAGAGGACACATTCATACATTTGGCATCACACAGGGCCAAGAGGGAGGGAATGCATGAAAGGGAAACATTCTCATCAACAATTGGGCAGAAACAACTTCATGTTGTCTCTGCCACATAACTGTAATGGAACCTGTCCATTACGATGGTACGGCATCACAGTCATGAAATGTATCGGTCCTCTGAACAACCAGATTTTGGGACCTTTTTTATGGAGGTTGTTAAGCATTCTTCATTATGAGGCAAACCAATGGTTTTCTATAAGCATGGAAAGGGCTGGTTTGGTCATGACCATGGAAGGGACCCAACCATCAGAATTTCAAATCCACATTGTCTTTTTTTGTGTCAGTCTTAACTTTCAATGGTTGTTTAACAAGTTATCCTTCTTCATTGTTCTGTTCAGTTTATAGGAAGGCCCTTCCAGAGGAAGGAAAGAAAGCGTTTATAGAAAAAAATCTTTTTCGCTCTGAAGATCCTCCTGGATGATACCAACAGCATAATCCAAAACTACGGCATCAGAAGAATCTGCAATGCAGCCCCAAATCTGCCACAGAAAGTAAGCTTGAACAGACGCATGATGGATAGTAACATCACTCTTCTTGAATGGATTTGATTTTAGGCTTCATACTTTTTTATGGCCTTATACCTAGATTTTATTCATTACAATTGATGAGGCAATAAGGCAACTAATAAAATTGTTATAAAATAAAAATATTTTATTTTATTTTTAATAAAAAGGAGGAGCTGATTTTAAAGCTTTGCCCAAAGGTTGTAAGAGATTCACATTGAGAGATCAGGCAAGGGCAATGGATAGGATCCTAAAGATTTCTCCAGCTACTGGCACAGTCCTGGAGAATGAATGCCCAGGACATGACTCAGCTGTTCATCTGCACCTGAAAGACACAGGTCACTCTGCTCAAGATAGCAAGGTTCATATTCTGGACAGAGGTGTTTGAAACACAAGTCAAAGATTAAGAGCTTATGTACAGGAGACAAATTCCACACTTGGCCAAGTCACGTCTTCTCCAATTCTTATTCTATTCTACTCTGTTCTTATTCCATTCCACTGCTATATAGATTAAAATTAAATAGTCCTTTCTCAACAGAAGGAATCAGCACCACCTCCTCTTTACAAAGCAGTTTCTAAGAACTGCAGTTACACAGAACTGAAGCAGCTTCTTCAATGAGAAGCAGAACGTTTTCAAAGGAAGAAAAACCTCATGTGTGAAGGTTGTGGCTTCACCCAAACTCACCCTGGCATCCCTCCCTTGCCCCATTTCAGAATAAGAGCAGTGGGAAGGTACCCGGGAGGTCATCTAGTCCACCACTTTGCCGGAGCAGGAGATCCCTCCCCCTACACCAGTCCAAGCAAATGACTATCCAGGCTCTTCGGCCACAGAGGCTCCTTCTGTCGCAGCCTCTGATCAGGCAGGAAGGCATTCCATATAGCTTTCTCCCCCGTTCCTCCAGGAGCCCGGGGGGCATCCTTCATCCCCGCCACGGGCTATCGAGGCCCCACATCTCCCCACGTCGCCTCGCCCTTTACCTGCCTTTCACTCTCAGTGACCTAGCGGGAAGAAAAATGAGCGGGAAGAACGGCGCATGCGCACTTAACCGCCCGGCCATTAACCGCTTGGTGGCGTCACCTGGAGATAGAAAGAGGACTAAATGGAAAATGCGACCATTGCTCTGAGGGGCTATTTATTAGTGTCTGACAAATGAAGGGTTTATAGGGGAAGAATGATCTGTGCAAAGGCACCCCAGCTTCACGGAGGCAGGACTTGCAACCAATTTGACAAAACCTCCATTTATTTACCACACAAAAAGTCTCAGTCGACCACACATTTTTTTATCTATATTGGGCCGCATGCTGGATATCACAGTTATTGAGACCTCCAAATTAAGGTCTACGTCCATCTGGTGACCGTAGCCAGTTAGACCTCATTAATAATCTATTCTCGCCTCTAGATACTCGGGATGAGCTAAAGCATCGGGAGGGCGGGGCTGCTGTCTTCGCTCCGATTGGAGTCCGGAGTGTTCGAGGGCGGGTGAATAGGGAGCTTTAATACTGTTTACACTCATCCAGTTCAAAGACAACAGAAATAATTTCTTTCCAAATTATTTCAGCGTTTCTTTCTCCGAGAATGTTCAGGCAGACATCTAAATTGCTTTTTTTTTCCTTTTCCTCATTTGGCCACTGGAATGTCTCGGTTGAGTTAAAAAAAAATGGGGACGTTTTCTTTATAAAAGCCAAGTTGGGAATTAATCTTTACCATCTTGCAACAAAATGGATCTCCAAAACGTTGTTTAGATAGGTGTTTTTTGTTTTTTTCAGATTATGCTTTTGGCCTGGGATTTTTATTCATTCCTTGTGGAATCTGTTTCTCGTTCCTTTGCTTAAGCTTTATTAGTCAATGCTGCTGAAAGTTATTCCAAGCTTTTGGATTAAAGAACAAAAATTTAGATAATCCAATTGTTTTAGATTAAACAAAGGTGTATTTCAGATATTTGTTTTTGTAATCAGTTTGCCATTTATCACAGGTATTTTGCTTTTACAAATCAAGAACAGACTCAGTTCATGTTTTGGAAGAAAAACACTTCTCCAGTATTTTCCTTCAAAACAGAATTTTAAGTATGGAAAAAGACCTTTACCCACAAAATTAATTACTAGTTCATTATATTTATAATCCACCAATGCAGAGTTCTTTGGTTGTTTAAAGCAATTAATAATTACATCTATCAGTTTAGCAGCATGCAATAGGGAAATTCATTTGTGGCATTCATTTTTATAAAAAGGTTTTGTGATAGATAACTATTTGGCTTATTTTAATAGCAGTTTCTTGAACAACATTATCATTGTTTAAATTATTTAAATCATTTAATTGATATTTATTTTCCTTATATAATGATGCTGTTAACATTGAGCACTAATATCAGAAAGCATAACTTTTCATTGTGGATAGATCTCATTTATGTTCAAACGTGATGCTGATTAGCATAGATGAATTTTGGCACTATATGCTTTAATTTAACAATTCAGCTCATCCACCAAGGACTACGGCATGGCTTTTTTCTTCCCTGTTTACTTTAAATGTAATAGGGATATCCCTCAAATCAAAAACCTTTTAAACAATATTAATAAATTACATACCAAACACCTATTTTGCAAGCTAAGGAACTAGATGTACTGAGGGATTTTGCAAGTGATTCTCTACTGGAATAAAATCATATATTGCCCCATTTGTCTGAAAATTATACCATTAACCCAGAACACCCTCCAAGCAGTTGCAAAATGGGGCAAACTCACCTAAAAATGTTTTGTTTAATAACAGAAATTTGGAGCTCAATTGAGGTCGTAAGTTGAGGATTACCTGTATTTAGTCTTGAATCAGAAGGAATTGTTCTTAAAATTCATAAACAGTCAAAGGGATAAGCCCCAAAGAATCATAGTTGCAGAACTGAGAAATAATAACAGATATAATAATGAGGAACTAATTATTGAATTTTTTATTCTTAGCCTCTAATAAAAGATGTCAACATACTCCACAGTTTTGTATCATGATTTTTCAAATCTGTGGAGACGTTTTGTAGAAGTGAACCAAATTTGGGCAGAAGAAACGTTGTACATCTGTTTTTAAGAAGAGACAGGACAGTCACTCATCTGAAATGGTATAGGATCTCCTGCTTGAGCAGAGGGACTAGAAGACCTCTAAGGTCTTTTCCAGCTTTATTCTGATTGTTTTCTCTAATATGGCCTTCCTATTGAAGATTCCTTATGTTCTTCAATCTTCCAACTGCTCTCATTTTTCTCTTCAAAGATATGTTCTTGCAATTAAAGGTGAGTGCTTATGCTATGAAATGCGCTTTCTTTAGCTCTTAAAAATCAGAATTCTTGCAGCAAAATTAGCAGACAATTAACCCTTTTCACAATAAACACTCTGGTTAGAAAACACTTCCCCCTTGGACAGAGAATGTCTGTTTTCACCAGAGAACAATTCCTAGTCTGGATTTATCAATAAATCTGGGAATGGAAGCAAGGGGGATGCTGGGTTTCACACAAATCTTTCATATGGCAGGGGTAGCTCTGGAAATCTGTGCTAGCTAGGTCTTTTGGGATGACAACATCTAACTGAGAGGACCTGAAGAAACACATCCTGTCTGGCTTGGTGGGATGGGCTTCTCAGAGAGAAGCAGTCTTGCAAATATCCATCTATGATTTTAATTATTCTGTTTACTTGTGCTAATTTGAAGTCTAGTGATTTATACTTTTCAAAAATATGTTAATGATCTGATGTCCCAGGATGCATCTGTGAATTCAGCCTTTCTTGGTATGTGATACTGCTGAGCAAGGCAACTGATAATACAGATGATGATGAATTGTCCACAAAGAGCGAATTACAAGCCTTGAATTATCTAAAGGTAGGTACAATAAAGCATATAAGGACAGCTGTTTTTCTCCTAAAGAGCTGTTTGGGATCATTGGCTAATTTACTTAATGTAAAATGTAAGTCATTAATGAGATAGCAGTAATTGCTTCTCCCTCTTCAGTGCAGCATGCAGTGGTCTTCCCATTGAGGCAGTGTCAGCATCTGTATAACATCTGTAGAAAAAGGACCTTCACACACCCCAAATCTGCAATTAGGCAAAGAGCTGGGGCTCTTGTTCAAGAGAATGCAGTTGCAGTCGGGTGGGATTCAAATTTCTTAACAACCGGTTCTGTGGGCATGGCCTAATTTGTGGGTGTGCTTTGGTGGTCATGTGGCTGGATGGGCATGGCTTGCTGACTGGGCATGGCTTGGTCATGTAACAATAATAGTAAAATATTTTTTATTTATGTATTTCTTTATTTTTAGTACCTGTTTTGTTTTTATTAATCATAATTAATACACTTAATATGTAAATGTCAACATGTAACAATAACAGTAGTGTAACAAAAAAAATTCATTATGTATTTATGTTTTTTATACCTGTATTTATGATTAAATTTCCCTGCCATTTCTCACATCGCTTGAAGTGCAGACACGAGGTGAGAAGGCATGGGGGAGAAGGGCGGGGGGGGGGATTTGCTGAACTCATCCCATGCAACTCACCTGTCCATCGGATTGCAATGTGCCACTGCTTTTGATCCCTGCTTTTCCTGCCACAGTCGTCGCTCATCTAAAGCCCCCCCCGCCACCTCCCACCCTGCTTTCTTTCTCACACGTAAGAAAAGCGAGTAAGAAAAAAAAGGAGAAGGGGGAGGCACTTTTGAACATATCTAGGACTTTTCACGTTGTCATGATCAGCCCCTGCCATGGATATATATGTGTGTGTGGAGGAGGGGTGTTTCTGGCAGAGATTAGGAAAAAGGGTGGATTGGAAGAGATACGCACATACACACATACATACATACACACACTTGGGGGGGCTCCCATTCAATTAGTGTTATTCTGCTGTTATTCTCCTCACTCATAAGAGTTGGAGCAACTTTTCTTTAGAAAAAGAGATGGGGGGTTCATTGGAATCACCCAGTCTTTGCAAACCTGAATTGGTTAGCTTTTCAGCGGCCCAAGTTCAAAAATGGCAGGTGGGAGAAAGGAGAATTAAAATACAATAAGGCATGTGGATTCTAAAGAAACAAACGCTTGTTGTCTTGGGTGGCTTTCTGAGGTTTTTTTTTTTCCTGCGGCCAGGTGAAGAGCCATATGGAGGAGTGAGGGGAACTTTCAGGTTCAGAAACTCTTGGTTAAGCCTCAGCTGCTATTTCTTCTTCCCTTCCTGCCCCCATTTCACATTGCCTTTGATCACAAAGCAGATTTTAATGATAAACAATCCTTTTGTAACTTACCAACTGCATGTGCATGTGCATGTGATGCGTGTATTCAGAGACTGGGAAACTCTGGAAGCTGTGAGCAACAGAGGCTAGAGGACTCTGGATAAATCTCACGCTACAAGCATTGCGTTCCCCAATCTCTTGGAGAAAATTTCTTCCAATCCACCCGCTCTTTTCCTCAATCTCTGCCAGAAACACCCCCCTCTCCACACACACACACACACATTCACACATCCATGACAGGGACATGATCATGACAACATGAAAAGTCCTAGATGTGTTCAAAAGTGCCTTCCCCCTTCTCTTTGTTTTTTCTTACTCGCTTTTCTTGTGTGTGAAAAAGAAAGCCAGGGGGAGGTGGTGGGGGGTGGCTTTGACTGTGGCAGGGAAAGCAGGGATCAAAAGCAGAGGCACAGTGGCCAGGCTTTCCAGAGTGGAAGACAGCAGGCTACAGGTAGGCAAGCAAGGGTGCACATAGGGCGCTCCTAACTGTCACTAAAGAAGCAGCCCAGTGGAGAGGCAAAGGTGTATGTGGGGGAATTAAGGCACCTCTTGAAAAGATGGCCTAGCCATTTTTGGGGGAGTCAAAAAAAAAAAGGCCCAGCCTTATTTTCTGAGAAACACGGTAGCAGTGGTGGCAGCAAGAGGAGGTAGGTGACCTGTGGGGCTTGCTTGCCTCCTCACTCACCAATCGGTGGTGGAAGGTCAGGCAGCAGCAGTGCAGTGGGCCATGGGGGGAAGATGGTGACCGGGCAAGGAAGCAAAAGCGGCTTGGCAGTCCGAGAGTCATCAGGACTCAACTGGGGCTGGCGGAGGCGGCAGGTAGGCTACCAGGACTTGCTTGGAATTCTCATGTACTGATCCGTGTCTTCAGCAACAGCAACCGGGGGAGGCACTTTGGTTTTTCTTGCCTAAGTGTAGGACTTTACTTTTCTCTACATTGAATTTCATTTTGTTAGATATGGCCCAGT
>JANHFN010302874.1:0-16645 GCA_032468175.1 Toxicocalamus goodenoughensis
GAGAAAGGTGGGTGCTTATCTCGAGGGACTGTTTGGGACTCATTACGGGCTGGGAATGAACATAATTCCCAGCATTGCAATAAAACAAGAGTTGTTTTAACTAAGCGTGTGCTTAATTACGGTCTCAGGAAGCCTGGGTCAGAATAGGTCCCTTGCAGCCCCCCAACCTCTCTTGGAGGCTCTTCTTGGGAGCCTCCAATGTGTTTAACTATTGTGATGGTTAAAAGAAACTCGGGCTTAGTGCATTGTCATGAGCCAGCTTTTTTTCTCTTTGGAATTGAACTTAAATCTTTAGACAATAGACATTTTTCTCAGGAACAGTTAAAAAAAAAACATTTGCCTTTGCAGCTCAACTCCAATACAAGTTTGTTCCAGCGAAAATATGTGGGGGAAGTGAAGAAGTGTGAAGAAATGGAAAGGATATTGGGTAAGTTTGTTGAACGCGAAAGGACAGGCAACCGTCATCCTCTTAGGTAAAGTTTTACCCATTGTGAAATACACATCACAGGTTTGTTATTTCGAACAGAAAAGGGAATGGAATCCTTATTGATTTAAAGCTTGAAAGAATATTGCAATCCACTTGATTTTTTGCTACATTTCTGCATTGGATGTTCTGTCAAATTTCGGAGGATTACAAGTGGTAGTTAGGAGGTTTGGAGATCTTTTGGGCACCTTGCACTGGTTGTTTTCTTCATGCTTGGGTTTGATTTAAAATTCAGAGAATGAGTATGTAAATTCTCATAATACAATAGAGAAAACTGATGAAGCTTGATTTTAAGAGTGCCTTCGATATGTGTAATATCCTTTGTGATATATCAACTTCCCAGAGGAATGTGGCAGAACATAATCTTTTAAAGCCACTTGCTTTACCCGAAATCATTTTTCATTTTTCCAGGATACCTAGTACAGGAAATAAGGAAAGCAGACATCCCTCTTCCGGAAGGAAATATTACCCCTTCTGCCCCTCCACTTAAACAGATGTTGGAAATCCAGGTAATTTGTAGAAATGGGGATCTCGTGATGTTCTGAGATGACAGAAAATCTGTTTCTTGAATTCTTTAGGCCAGTGTTTCTCAACCTTGGCAGGTGGCTGGGGAATTCTGGGAGTTGAGATCCAGGCCTCTTTTAAATGTGTCAAGGTTGAGAAACGCTGCTTTAGACTAACTTTAAGATCCTTGCAGTTCCGCATTTCCACTGTCTTGTTGTTAAACTGGGTTTCTTCTTGATAGAACGACTCTTCTGTTAGAAATCACCACAGTGAGAAGGTGCTGTTTTTTTCTCTGTCGTAGGAGCAACTTCAGAAGCTGGAGGTGGAGTTGAGAGAAGTGACCAAAAACAAGGAGAAGTTGAGAAAAAACCTTTTGGAGCTGACAGAATACACCCACCTGCTGAAGGTCACTCAGTCCTTCATCCAAAGATCTACGGAGGTATTTTACTGACTTTAAAAATATGTATGATCGCCAATCTTAAACAAGTGATAATCATAAACTAGAACAATCAGAAACAAGAAATACCTTGTTTCCAGTCTTCTTTGTGTGTGTGTCTGTGTGGCTATTTTGCTTTCTTTTCATTTGATGTACAATTTTCACGGTCTTTATTTTAGCTTGAGTCCTGCATACAGAGCACTTACGAAGAATTCCCATCTTTTGATCATGATCCTTTGTTGGAGTATAATTGTATGCACAGACTTGAGGCCAAACTTGGGTAAGTAACCAAACAGGGTGTTGAATAGCCATGGAAAGCATCTTTAGCCTCATTTTATACAGGTGGTCTTAGCAAAAAATGGGGACAATGAATTTTTTGCATTAAAAATTAATTTGGGTTGTTTTGAAGCATCCAGCGGTGTAACAATGAAGCATAATTGTCTGTGGGTAACATGAATCATGTTTCTCACAGTTCCCTGTATTGGTGAGATTATTTTAATGGTGCTTTTTTTAAAATGTAGATTTATATCCGGATTAGTTAACCGAGCAAAAGTTGAAGCGTTTGAAAAAATGCTCTGGCGGGTGTGCAGAGGAAACACAATTGTTTCTTACTCTGAAGTGGAAGAATGCTTGGAGGATCCTGATACAGTAAGTAAGGCGACCCGGTTGAGAAAAGGCAGCCGAGCCCTGTCAATCAAAGCTGACGTGAGCCATTCCTGTTTGTTTTGCAGGGAGACCTGACCAAGTGCTTTGTGTTCTTGATCTCCTACTGGGGGGAACAAATTGGCCAAAAGGTGAAGAAAATATGTGACTGGTAAGGACGAACCACGTTTCTCCCTCGTGTTTTTTTGTCCCCCTCGTATTTTTAAAGCAATGCTCTGAAAAGTAAAGGCAAAGGAAGTTGTTCAAACTGCATTTAAAAAACTCCTCGGAGGAATCGGAGGACATGGGAAGATGAAGCCTAAGCATGATTCATTCACCCAAACATTTTTTGATCAATAAAGCTAGTCCTTGACTCAAGACCGCAGTCAAGACCAACATTTCTGTTGCTGAGTTAGACAGATATCAAGTGAAATTTGCCTCTTTACGACCTTCCCACAGTTGTTAGTAACCCGGTTGTTAAGTGAACCTGGCTTCCCCATTGACTTTGCTCAGCAGAAGGTCGCAAAAGGGGATCACGTGATCCCCTAGGACAGGGATCTCCAACCTTGGCAACTTTAAGTCTTAAAGTTGCCAAGGTTGGAGACCCCTGCCCTTTGTAAATATGAATCAGTTGCCAAGTGTCCGAATTTTGATCATGTGACCGCAGGGATGCTGCAGTAGTCATGGAAAAATGGTCCTAAGTCACTTTTGCTAGTGCTGTGGTAACTTTGGTCACTAAATGAACGACTGTTAGTCAAGGACTGCGTGTATAGTAAAACTCCTATTTTTGCAAGATTAGGTTGGTTGGCTATTTCAATGGCTTTTTTTGTGTGTGTGTGTCACAGCTACCACTGTCACCTCTACCCCTATCCCAGCACTCCAGTGGAACGGCGAACAGTGATGGAAGGGCTCCAGGTTCGCATCCAGGATCTCCATATTGTGAGTTGAAAGTTGCGGTCACACTCCAGCTTTGTGGTTTCTTCAGCAGAAGAGGCCGGTAGTTTCACAGAACGAGCATAGCTGTGCAGTGTATTTGTTTTGAGCTTTCGTCCCCAAGGCCTGTGAAGATAATATTTGCATTCTCTAAAATGGATTTGTTCTTAGGATTTTTTTTGTTAATGTCCTGGGGATATCCAGGCATAGCACTGTTTTCAGGACTCTTATTTTTGCCTGGGTTAACATTAAGAAACTTTTGTTTCTTGCAGCAAGAAAATGGTTTTTCTTTCAAATCCCTCAGAATAAAAGAAAAGAAAAATGACTTTAAATGTTATTCTGCCCTGCCAGTGCTCCCTTTTGGATAACCATTGCTTTTTCTACTAAATATGTCTCTCTTTTTTAAATTAAACCCCCAAAGGTGTTGCACAAAACAGAAGATTATTTGCGGCAAGTCCTGTGCAAAGCTTCTGAATCGATCTACACCTGGGACGTTCAGGTGAAGAAGATGAAAGCCATTTACCACGTGCTGAATCTCTGCAGCTTTGACGTCACCAACAAATGCCTGATTGCGGAAGTCTGGTGCCCCCTGGCAGACCTGCCCAACATGCGCCGCGCGCTGGACGAAGGCTCCGTAAGTCCAGCCATCGCTGCTTCACACCCCAGGGGTCCAAGTAATAGATCCATTGCAAGGAAGGCTCTGAAGCAGCTGAATGTATTGTATTTATTGAATTCATATTGCCGCCTGTTCACCCATGGCGACTTGAGGCGGCTTACAGAATGTAAAACCATATTTATAAAAAAAAAACTAACAAAAAGAATCAAATTAATAAAGTACAATAGAACAAAATCTGGGGAAAATAAAAAAATAAATAAAAAACCACACACCCCCAACTCCCACCCACCTCCCACCCCGATGACAGCAGATCACAGGAGCCATTTGATGGACTCCATCCCGCTCTGAGGTCCCCAGGCCGACTGGTAGAACCAGGTCTTCAGTGCCTTCTGGAAGAGTATTAGACAGGGGGCCATTCTAATCTCTGAGGGGGATGATGTTCCAGAGAGAGGGAGCCATCACAGAAAAGGCTTCTTCTGGGTCCCACCAGGTATATCTCCCTCGGGGATGGGACCCTCAACATCCCCTGCCTCCCTGCTCTGATGGGTCGGGTAGATGTGACCAGCAAGAGACATTCCCTCAAACATTGCTTTTATTTGGAAATATCATATTGGCACAAATCTGGTGAAAACCGACTCTGAAAGTCTTTCTACTTTCTCATAAACAATCAGTCCCGTGGTCCAATCACCGTGCAGTCCAACAACTGGGTGCCATCACTCTGCCTTCTTCCGACCGGGAGTGAGAATGTCCTTGGTTCCCAAGAGAAAGTATTTTGCTTTGGCTACAAAACCGCCTCTATCTAAAATCCCCCCGTCCCTGACCCTCAGCTCCAGTGTCGCAACACTGAAGTGGACAAAATGACTTCGGTCAGCCCAGCTTCAGAGTTGACACCATCCCTGCTTCAGCTCTTTTGAGGGAAGGCTCCTCCCATCCTACGTAGAGCGTTAAAGTGGATACCGCACGCATAATTATACGGGTTCCTTTCACTTCTGCCACCAGAGAGCGAGCGGCGCTTCTGTCCCTTCCTTCATGAACACCATTCCGACAAAAGAAACTCCTCCGACTTTGATCCGGACCAACAAATTCACCTCGGGATTCCAGGACATCGTTGATGTGTACGGGATTGGCAACTACAGGGAGGTCAACCCTGGTGGGTCTCTTTGAAAAATAGCCAACTGGGTGTGTAAATTCTAAACCGGGCTCTTTTCCACCTGTACCCTCTGTGAACTCAAGTGGGTTTTGTGTTAGCGAAAGAGTCACTGTGATTCCTTGTAAAGCAGAAGTGTCCAATCTTGGCAACTATTAAGGCTTGTGGGCTTCAACCCCCAGAATTCCCCAGCCAGCCAGGCACCGGGGAAGAATCCCTTGGCAGCACAGAACTGCAATAAATAAATAAACACGTGTGAATTTCACAGCTCTCTTCACCATCATCACCTTCCCCTTCTTGTTCGCCGTGATGTTTGGAGACTGCGGACACGGCTTCCTGATGTTCCTCTTTGCGCTGGTCATGATTTTGTTTGAAAAACACCCCAAGCTGAAGAAGTCGCAAGGCGAGGTATGGAAAAGCTGGACTCCTGTGTTTGGCTGGTGCCCTTTGGGTTCATTTGTTGCTTGAAATCCTGATTTTTCACCGTTGTATCTATAAGGAAGGAAGTACATGGGGTCTTTGGTGCTTTCTTGAGTTTGGTGGTTTTCTTGTAGATGTTACATGACCCATAAATCAGGTTTATTGTAATGCCCCAATCAGGGAACTGCCAACTGAGACAAACAGTAAATGGTCTAATCAAGGAACTACTAAGAAGAATATAACAAGCCCACCAAAACTTGACAGGGCAAAGCCATTTGTACATAAGCAAGAGAGCAAATCCCTCTCCCTTTTAGCACTGATGACATTACCTAGCTAGGTCATGAAACGTCCAGAGAGCACCAGTTCAGACCTGAGCCGCATAGATTCTCTTGTAAGGAAGATCCCCGTCTTCGAGCTACCTTTGGTGACATGAAGCCTCCCTCCTCCTGTCCACAGATGATGAAGATGATTTTTCAAGGACGATACATCATCATGCTGATGGGATTGTTCTCCATCTATACCGGCCTGATCTACAATGACTGTTTTTCCAAATCTTTGGTCATCTTCAGCTCAGGATGGCATGTTTCACAAATGCCTGGGATGGATTGGAGGTAAGTTGTGGCTGTGAACCTATGTTGGGTTTCGCTTCTAGACAATCACTGAGCTTCCTCTTTATCCAGAAAGGTTTGAAGAGTCAAGCCTGCTAACTAGCTCTTCATTCTTTGCTGCGGAGGTCCGCTCCGAGTGGGCCGTTCACTTAAGGTCTTCTGAAATGGCTCTCAATTGTCGTGGGCAACAATGACAGCTTTACGACGTGTGGACTTTGGACTGCAACTCCCAGAATTCCTGGGACAGCATGGCTGGCTGGGGAATTCTGGGAGTTGCACACCACAGGTCGTAAAATTGCCAGAGTTGCCCACCCTGACTCTTGTCTGTGTAAGGGGACTAACTGTGATCAGACAATTCAGCTGCTCAGAATGTCTCTTCTCAACCTCCAATTCTGTTCGTGTGTGTTTTCCTTCGCTTTTGACATTGTTCTAGCAAGGCAGACTTGACGAATCCGTTTGTGGCTCTGAATCCAAATGCGACTGGCGTCTTCACCGGCCCGTATCCTTTCGGCATAGATCCGGTGAGTGACTTCCCTTGAGCCGCTGCTGTCTGTCAAGACAGAATTTATGAGGCTCTGATATAGCTGAGATAGGAGAATTACGGCCCTCCCTCCGCCTATTGATTGCCATTGAATTGTCTCTGGGGCTGTTGCATGCAGGAAGGACAGCTTTCTGCACACAGCGAGGCCTTGGCTTCACAACCGTAATAGGAACAAGTCGTTGCTAAACGTTGCCATTGTTTGAACTCTGCTCCACCAATTGGAAATAGTGCTCTTCGTACAGGGGAGTCCTCGACTTGAACAACCGCCATTGAGCCCTCAAATTTATGTTGCTAAGCGAGACGTGTTAAGTGAGTTTTGCCCCATTTTACGACTTTTCTTGCCATGTTCGCTAAGTGAATCCCTGCAGTTGTTAAATTAGCAACAGGGTCATTAAGTGAATCTGGCTTGTCGGCTTGTCAGAAGGTCGCAAAAGGGGATAATGTGACCCCGGGAAACACTGCAACCGTCGTAAATGTGAGTCAGCATCCGAATGAAAATGCTGCAAAGGTCATAAATGTGAAAAACAGCCATAAGTCACTTTTTTCAGTGCTGTTGTAACTTCGGAAGGTCACTAAGCGAACTGTTGTAAGTCGAGGGCTCCCTGTATTCTGGGCTGAATCTTTCCTTAAGGCTGTCTGTCTCTCTTCCAGATATGGAGCCTTGCAAGCAACCGTCTCAGCTTCCTCAATTCCTTCAAAATGAAAATGTCGGTCATCGTTGGAATGGTGCACATGGTCTTTGGGATTGTCCTGGGGGGCTTCAACTACGTGTGAGTAATGGCCAGGATGAGCAGTAATGATGGGGCTATTGCTGTGCCTTTTGACATAAGTTGGGCACCAAATAAATTGCAAAATAAATGCAATTTCATAAAGTAAACTTCTTTTTCTCTTTTCCGGATGAAGTACTTCCCCTTTTAAGGCTTTTGGTGCCATTCAAACCTGTTTGCATTACTTTTTCCACCATCTCCAGTTATCCCAGCCACTGATCCCCCTGGGACCACTGGCAGTCATAGAATAACACTTCTGAGAACTGACATTCTCAGCGCTGTTAAAATAAGCAGGCAATTAATTTTTCTATGAATGCTCTGCAAAACTCATTATTGAAATGAAAAATGTAAGAAAAACACCGATGGTGTGGTAGTCTCGTTGGTGAAGACTGTCTCCTTCCACTGGGAATGTTGAGAGTTCAATCCTAAGGAGTGGCAGATGTTTCTCTCCTAGAGTGCAGAGAAAAAATATCTGCTGTGAACTTTTCATAGGCATCAGGAAGGGCATCCGGCCAGTAAACGCTCAGCTCCATCCAGTCGCCCTGACTACCCTGAATTAAGAGTTTTTTAAAATTAAAACAAAAAATAAAGTCACTCTTTTCTTCTTCTTTCAGGCATTTCAGGAAGATGTACAACATTTACTTAGTGTTCATTCCTCAACTTCTGTTCATTCTGTCCATTTTTGGATACCTGGTGTTCATGATCATCTTTAAATGGCTGGCTTACAGCGCTGGGAATTCCAGTTCTGCTCCCAGTATCCTGCTTCAGTTTATTAACATGTTTCTGTTCCATGATAACAAGAACCAAGTCCTTTTCTCAGGGCAGGTGGGTCATCCTTAGAACTGAAAGGTCCACAGATCTGAATTCTCTCTGTTTTTAAATACTTTTATCTTCTCTTGAAATAAGTCAGCCTTAAATTGAAGTAAATTAAAACAGCTGCAAGAAGAGTCGAATAACTCTTAAATTGTTGGAGACTTGAGCCTGAATTTTATACACGCTTATTAAGAAATAATTGAAGTGTATTAGAAGTCACCTAAACCTAGGGACTTGCTACAAATTTAGGCATAATGTTTAAAAATGCAGATTTTCAGGCTTCCCTGTTGCTGGTTTAAGCTTCTTAGAAATTAACACAGTTCAGTAGAAAATTGATGATATAGTAGAGCTTTGTCGATTGCTTTGGGACACAAATGTGTTAAAAAAAATTGAGGCAAGTGCTTTTGCAAACCACTGAAAACATTGCTGCCTTGTCAAAACTGCTAAAATATGAAACACAGATTTAAAATAAAAAAAACAACTAGCCAGGTTGGTATTTAGCCCAATAAAGTTGTAGAATCCTTATTCAGCGGAGAACTTCCACGGGGCCTTTTTTCTTTTTCTAACCAAAATTGTAAACCACCTCAAAAACCAGCTGTGTAATGTTGCCTCCTCTCTTTTGAAACAGATGATCGTTCAGAAATGTCTGTTAGTTGTGGCCGTGCTTTCTGTCCTCGTTCTGTTTTTTGGAAAACCGCTTTATTTGCACTGGTTGAGCAATGGCAGCCAAAGCTTTGGCTCCTACAGAGTAAGTAAAAGTAAATTGTATTTTTTTTCCCTAACAATTTTTTTTAATTGCATCCTGCAGCATGCCAGGGCACTCTCAATCAGGAGGGCCTCCAATATAATTTTTTTAACAATTTTATTTTTATAAGAAAAATAACAAATAAAACCATCTTTCAGTTATACAGTGTGTCATCTGAGTACATATATCTTGCGCACATATTAATATTTGTATACATTTCTTAACTAAGTTTACATTCATATTATAGCCTATCCAACATTATATACCATGGTATGTTATTCTTATAGCGTCATTTAATTTTTTTTACTTTATTTTCCAACCATCCATAAAATAAATCCTAAATCTTATAATACTCCATTTCTTCCTGTTCTCTAATTGCCAATGTTAATCTACTCATTTCTGCACATTCCAGTATTTTCTTTTTTTAATATAAAAATACTTTATTAAACAAATTTATACAAATACAATGAAATAAAACTTTCCGCTTTTCGCAACTTAAGCAAAATAGTGTTCACTCAGTCTGACATCTCTCAAATTGTGTAAAATATTCATTCGTGATTGTTACCTTAAACATATAATACAAGGTGTCATCTAATTATATATTACAACTCTTACATATCGTGTTAGTAGTTTCTGTCATACCGTTTTATTTGACTTTGTTTTATTAATTCCAATATTTTAATCACCTCCTCCTCCTCCATTGGAGCGTTTTCATTTTTCCAATTTTGAACAAATACAATTCTGCTAGCCTCCAATATAATTGATAAAGAAGGGGGGAAAAATGTTCTATGTGAAGGGAAAGATGCTTTGCATAGGCTTAACCCCTGGCTACAATTCCCTGAAGCACGTTGTGTGTTTTGTGGTGCCTTAACCTTGTGGTTCGATGTGGCCCTTAAGATGTTTCGGGGCAGGATTGGGAGATATTTAAAAATAATGGTTTGCTGAAAGACGTTTGAAAAACACGAATCCACTTCAGAGATATTCCTAAAACCACACACCATTTTCCCCCCAACCTCCAGAAAGGCTATCGCTTGGTACGGAAGGAGAGCGAAGAAGAGATTTCCCTCTTGACAACTTGTGAAATGGAAGAGGGGACCAGCCCTTTGAACAACAGGCATAAGACTGAGGACAAGGAAGAGGTAGGCACTGCGAGTCTTTTCAGTATCGTGTTCTTTTTTTAAAGAAATCCTTTAATTTAGTTGTTTCGATCTGTTTCATTGCATCTCAAGGCTGCTATGTAGACCTATACAATTAAATACAGGTAGTCCTCAACTTACAATTGCAAATGGAGCCCAACATCTCTGTTGTTGAGTGAGACAGTTACGCGAGCTTTTCCCTGTTTCACGGTCTTTCTTGCCATGGTTGTTAAGCAAATCAGTGCAGGTGGTAAGTTAGTAACATGGTTGTTAAGTGAACCTGGCTTCCCCCTTGACTTTTTTGCTTGTCAGAAGGTCGCAAAAGGGGATCATGTGACTTGCAGGAAATGCAACCGTCATAAATAGGAACCCGTTCCAAAGCCTCTCAGTGTTGATCACGTGACCAAGGGGATGCTGCGAAGGTCACTAATTGTGACAAAACAGTCCTAAAGTCCCATTTTTCAGTGCCATTAGGTCACTAAACAGACTGTTGTAAGCCAAGGAGTAGCTGTGAATAAGGGAATGAAAGAAAAATATGATTTATTCAGCTTTAGCAGCTGCTTGCTTACCAAGTGATTAACCTCCCCAAAGCCACAGGCCCAACGTTGAAGGTTATGGGTTTTTAATTTGCACCCAGGCTGCAAGTCCCACTTTACACGCCGTCTCTTTTAGTTTAGCTTTGCATCTGCGTTGATGGAACAGGCCATCCAGACCATTGAATACTGTTTGGGATGCATCTCCAACACCGCTTCCTACCTGAGGCTCTGGGCGCTCAGTTTAGCCCACGCCCGTAAGTATTTTGTGGGATTTGAATGATCAGTAACCAATAATATCCAATAAATAAATAACAAGTTTTGCCATGAGTGCCAGCTGGGCCTTATTTTAATGTCAAGTAACGCACAGCGCAGGTGCTCAAATTTTGATCACGTGACCGTGAAGATGTCACAATGGCAGTGAGCACCAGGGTGTAACATTTTTTCCGGTGCCATTGTACCTTTGAACAGTCGGTAAACGAGTAGTGGGAAGTTAAGGACCACCTGTATTTTGCTTTAAAGATGGAAAGAAAGAAGACCAGGAAAGAGAAATTACTTGTTACATCAGAATAACAGGGTTGGGAAGGGACCTAGTCAAATCTCCCTGCTTAGCCCTGTGCCATTGCAGACCAAACGATCGTCCCGTCTCAAGCAAATGGTGGCATTTTCAGTCATTAATGCCAAGGGGGTTATTGGGTCCCGGTAAGGCAAGATGGGCTTTTGAATGACATATGCATGTGTCTCTGCCTGTCTCTAATTTAGAGTTGTCAGAAGTGCTCTGGGCAATGGTCATGAAGCTTGGCCTTCACATGGACGCAGCCTACGGAATCTTACTCTTGGTCCCCCTATCAGCCTTATTCATGGTTCTCACCGTGTTCATTCTCCTGGTCATGGAGGGCCTCTCCGCTTTCCTGCACGCCGTACGGCTCCATTGGTAGGTGGTTTCATTTTAACCCTCCTAGTCAGGTGTCTAGTCCAAAGTTTTTGAGACTTTTAGATTGAACCGAATTGAATTCTTTATTTGGGCCAATGTGGTTAGATACACAAGGAATTTGTCTCTAGTACAAAAGCTCTCAGTGCAAAGCAACATCATAACAACAACAATAATTATTATAATTATAATAAACATAATAAAATAAATAATAATAAAAAAGTATGGGTCGTAGACATTGCCAGACCTGGTGACAGCAGAATCAACGAGAAACAACTTGAAAAAGTCACCAGATATCAGGACTTGAGAATCAAACTGCAGAGACTCTGGCATAGACCAGTGCAGGTGGTTCCAGTGGTACTGGGCACACTGGGTGCTGTGCCTAAACACCTAGGCAAGCATTTAAAATCAATTGGCGCTGACAAGATCACCCTTGGTCAGCTGCAGAAGGCCACTTTACTGGGATCTGCTCGCATAATCCGCCGATACATCACGCAGTCCTAAATGCTTGGGAAGTGTTCGACTAGTGATTTGTGATATGAAACCCAGCATGGTTATCTTGTTTGCTGTGTGTACTGTTCTTTTTTGTGAATAATAATAATAATAACAACAACAACAACAATTACCAATAAAAGGGGGGAGTTAAGAAGGTACTAAGAAGGATCAATAATAAAACTACAGCCACACTACATGAGTTAACTTTATGAGTTAATACACACAGACATTAGACAGCACTGAGCAAATTAGCTGTTGGATATTATGTTTAAGAAATGGAAGTTTTATCAGAGGAAAAAAAATGCTCAGTTTGAAAGTAATTGTCAGCTGGTCCCAACTTGATTGGTTAGAAAGAAAGACACTCAGAACCATTGTTAACAAAAGTGCATTTTACTACACGATGACAATCCTGACAACAAAATTCAAATATCTCAGGGGTCAGAATTAGGATGTTCATTTTATTTTATTTTATTTTCCTTATTTCAGGGTGGAATTCCAGAACAAGTTTTACACAGGCGACGGCTACAAGTTCACCCCTTTTTCCTTTCAAGACATTTCTTTACATTTGGATAGATATATCGCATAAGTCTGGCTGTTCTTGGCAGTAAATCAGTTGGGCGTGGTTTGAAAATAATCATGTACGCTGACGTCTTCCTTGTTCGGCTCCCTTACAGCAAAGACCCTCACTGATTTTTGCCTTAAAACACAGCCAAATATTTTTAATAAAGACTCTTGGCGTCTCTTGCTTGGACTTCACAAATATGGGACCTTTTTGAACGCCAAGTATTTTCTTCCTTTCATAAGCACTTTTAGGTTAATTTTTGAAACTGACTAGAACTATTTGATTGCTGCTTCTGGACATGCTGTAGCTGTTTTCAAGAACTATTTATTTTCTCTAACAAAATCTTTCAAGAGTAGTTTTTCATATAATTCCTTAGGACGAAGCCCCTTTGAATTTTTTTCTTCTTTTTTTTAAGATGGAGCATTAATCAGTCATCAAGACGCATGAGATTATTCCTCTGATAATTAATTCCTCTGATCCTCATCACTAATATTTCTGGAATTTGGTGACAGCCACTAGGAATAAAATTGCGTATTTCTAGGAAACCACTATGATTTTTCTCTTGATCCAAAACATGGGCTTCAAATATAGGTTCAGGGTGTGACTTTTTGCACATTTTCAACAGAAATTGAAAAACAGGCTCACAAAGGGCCATAAAAATGCCTGGCTCTATTTTTGTCTCTCTCTCCCACTGTCTGTTTTTTTTACAATTCCAAATAGAAGAGAGATTGAAAAACTATTTGACACTCCCAGAGGGACATAGAAACATTGGATTCTGCTTTTTTCTCTCCTGTTCTTCTTTTTTACAAGATGCATTAAAGGCAATATGACAGTTTCCTTTCCGAAGCCTGGAATCACTGTGTGAAATTATTCTGAAAGTTCTGATAAATCTACCAGAGCTTCTACTGTGGGTGAAATCCTGAAAACCTTCCTGGAATAAATAAGATGTTTTTCTGTCTGGCAGGTTTCCAGCATGGGTGTCCAACTTTGGTAGTTTAAGACTTGTGGACTTCAACTCCCAGAATCCATTAACCAGCTGTGCTTCTGGGCATTGAAGTCCACAGGTCTTAAAAGCTGCCGAGGTTAGACACGCCTGGTCTACCACCTTTGCCACAACAACAACCTGCATTAATCCAGGCTGTTTTACTTGTGATACTGTGCACACTTTTCCCACAACACTTGCAAAAAATCCTGTTTAATGTGACCCTGAAGCCAATTTTCTGTTAAAATACACTTGCTCTTTCGCGATGAAGAAGGTACCTCTTAAAGAGTGGGTTTGCTGGTTTTTTTTTTCATGTATTAAATTTTACTGTAAATACTTTTGTAAGTGCCAATGGAATCTAATCCTCTTCAATAAAAGCTGTTTGGAGACTGGGTTTTCCGGTGGAATTGGGGTTTGCAAAGAAGGGGCTGTTTGCTTAGGGGGAAAGAGAGCTACCTGGGTGGGTGGCGTTTGCAGAAGGGAGCCCTGACATGTGCATTGGGGGATGATGGGCCTTGGAGTTTGGGGTCAACCACCGTTTGCCCATCATCGATTGATAGGATGGATATCAGTCCATCCCATGAGCAGAGAATGAGGCTCAAGCAGAATCTCTGGGATGGTCAGCGTTGACCCTCAGGGGAGGATGGGATTTTCCAAGGGTCAAAAGGATGAGGATGAGGATGGAAACTTCACACGGTTTAAGGAGCTGAGGAGTTTGGGGACCACCATTTTATGCCGGCAGGGAGCAAAGGTGGTTGAGACCTGTGCTTGGTAACCCCTTCCCGCTTTTAACCACAACACAGAACTTTTTTTTTATATAGGGCACATATTTATAAATACTTCCCAGGCTAAAAAAATAATAATTTTAATGTAATATTTTTTTAGAAGTATTTATTGAATCATTTAAAATGATGACAGGAAACCCATTGACATACTGTGTGTGAAATAACATGCTTTTTAATTAAAGGCCATTCTGCCCGTTATTTTTTTTGACATTTTTTTGCAAATATGTGGGAGGGCCATGAATGCTTCAAGATAGGCTACTTTTAGGGGTTGGGGGTAAAGGCCAGCCCTAAAATCTTGAGCTTGAAACCTGTACCCTGCCTGAAAGGCATGTGCAGAGTGCTTTTTATGTTTAGTTGTTTTTGCTCCAGTGTAAAATGTTTTTTTCACAAAAGCGTCCCATTTCGTTATTTTTCTTTTTTCCAGTTGCTGAGGGGAAAAGAGGGCCGACAGCAATGCATGACGGGAACTGTAGTTCGCGCTCTTGAGGGGGGGAGCGGGAGGAGCTCGCACCGAGAAGGGGGCGTGGTTTCGTTGGCGCCCCGCCCTCCGAGCCGCGCGCCGTTGCCCCGGCGACCGTGCGGGCGTCGGTTGGGCGGGTTCGGCTGGCCGGCGCGGCTGCCCGAAGGTGGCGATGGACGACGTGCGGGTGCAGTGGGTGGGCGAGCGGCTGCAGCGCGGGCTGGGCCACAGCGACCCGTCTCCCTTCGAGGAGCTGCTGAACCGCAACGACGGCGAGGAGACGGAGCAGCTGCTCCACTTCCTCAACATGAGCGCCAGCGCCGAGGACAGCCAGGCCGCCGGCCTCTTCTTCCGCCAGGAGCTGCGCCTCGACGAGATCGACGTCGAGATCGGTGCGCGCCCCGCCCACCTGCGCTAGCTTGCTGACGGGCTCCTGGGCACATGCAGAGCGCCTTCCTCCTGCCCTCCTGCAATAGCTTGCATTGCAGACACCCCCTCCTTGGGGAAAAAAAGAAAACCCCTCCCCAAAGAAAGCTCCGCACAACACCCCCCTCCCCAGATTGGCTTTCCTCCTCTTCCTCCCACGAAGAAAAATTTTATCCCCCCTCCTCAGCAACTTATTTTATTCATATTTTTTATTTAATTTATATGGACATCCAGCTCACTTGTCAGTGACTCCAGCAAAAAGGATGGATTAAGCTTTTGGCCCCTCTGGGCTGCTTGTTGGGCCTCTTCAGGCCCTTCTGGCCCCTTTAGACCTCCAGCTCTTTGGTCCCTCAGGACCCTCATGCCTCTTCCCACCCCCATCCAGGGCTTGTGCTCTGGCCTCTTTGGTCCTCCAGCCCAGATGCCTCTGGAGGGGCTTCAGCTCTATGGCCCCACAGAGCTGCTGCTCTGGCCTCTTTGGTCCTCCAGCTCTTTGGCTCCTGCTGGTCTCTTCAAGACTTCAGCCTGGAGGAGCTTCCAAGTGCCCGAGATGCCCAGCCAGGAGTGACTTCTGCCCCTTTGGCTCCCCCTCAGGGCTGCTGCTCTGGCCTCTTCCAGCCCCGATGCCTCTGGAGGGGCTTCGGCTGTTTTGGCCTCTTCAGGACTTCAGCTGCCCTCTCCTCCTATCTCCATTATCTACCTACCTATTTATATCTATCTATTTCTAACTATCCTATGTATCTAATCTATCTTATCTATCTAATGTATGTATGTATCTATCTATTCATCCATCCATCCATCTAATTTATCTTTGTCTATCATCTATGTCTGTCTGTCTATGTTCGTCAAAATGAACTGGGCCTTCCCCCCCTGCCCTGGCACTCAGGAGGGGTTGGACTACAATGCCCAGAATCCACAGCCCGCTGGAGGAAGGTTTGGGGAGTTCCATTGGAATGCATAACCCCTGGAAGGGGCTGCTCCCCAAGGATGGGGATGCTCAGATGCCTTTGAGTCCCAGCGGGGTGATTTGCAAAAAAAAAAAAAAGACTATAAAGGGCTTGGATAACCTCGGGATGGGAGACCACAAGGAAATCCTGCAAAAAGGAAAGATGAAGAACCGCCACCTGCCTGCCAAGAAACTATCTAAAGCCATCCTGGTTTAGTTACCAGAAGACCAACAAGCTAGGAATTGGGTTACGGGGGGCAATTTGGGGATTGAAATGAATTAATGAGCCCCTTTCGTTAGGGAAGAAAGTGCCTTGCCTTCTTTCCCCTCTAACCTTGGAGGCCTTTCCCTAAAATTAGGGTTAGGAAACCTCAGTGAAACGCATTGGGATTTCCCAAATTGAATTGGGCAGAACCACCACCACCCCTGGATCTGGATTCAGATTCACCTCCCCAGATTTGCAAAGCATTCAAAAGACTTCAGCTGAAATTGGAGAAATTCGTCTCCACCTTCAACAACAAAAATGTGCAAAATAAAAGGTGTGTCTCTTTTATATAGATAGATAGACAGACAGGCAGGCAATCAGACAGATAGATAGATATTACATTCCATAGGTAGGTAGGTAAGTAGACATTGCATTCCGTAGGTAGGTAGGTAGATGGATGGATGGATGGATGGATGGATGGATGGATGGATAGATAGATAGATAGATAGATAGATAGATAGATAGATA
>JANHFN010302908.1:0-16635 GCA_032468175.1 Toxicocalamus goodenoughensis
CAGACCTCAACAACAAGGGATTATGATAGCGGACCCTGCTACTATGCGGGACAAACGCTGAGGAAAAAGAAGAAGAAAGAAATATGTATTAGTTACAAATACTGCAGCCTGTGCCCTTCGGTTATTTTATTAATACCGGTATAACTAATATATATTATAACTAATATGTTTTAGTTATACGTATAAGTAATAAAATTGTCGAAGGGCACAGGCTGCAGTATTTTACCAGTCCCTGGGTAAAGTCTTCCCACTTCTCTGGTTGCTAAACCGGCGGGAGGTTAAAAACAGACAATACAGTTGCTGTAAAGGAAACGAACGAGCGTCCCCGTCGCCTCTCCACTTACACGCCCAGCCGGAGGTGAGTCGAAAGTTTCCCGGCAGCGGCGTTTACCGCGGGATCGAAGCCCAGAGACAAGAGGTAGAGCCAGAAGTGCTCCTTCTCCCAGGCAGGAGGCGAGAACGGGTTGCTCATCTCTCCGGTGCCGCCAGACCTCCTGACACCCACAGAGGGACGACTCGACGAGCCACGGAAGGTTCTCCACGCGTTCGTCTCACGCTCAGCCATGCAAATGAAGCTCCCCCCCCCTTCACTCCACTTCTTTCGGGTAACGGCCGCCTTCACATTCTCTCCGGAGTAAGTTCCGTTAACGGCACAGCCCTCAAGGCCGCCATTTTGTTTGACCCGCCAAATTGTAAATCGAAAGGGGGCGGGTTTTTATGAACTGACAGGGAAAATATCACCGAATCAAAGACCTCCGGACCCATGACCCTTTCCATGTGATTAGGCGGCTTCTCGACCAATCCGAACGAAAGGAAGAATTTCCCAAGATGCACCGCGGCGAAGTCCCGCACGAAGGCGGAAAGAGACCTAAAGCTGTAAAAAGGGTGGAGTCGAACTAAGGAGGTGGAACTGCGATTGTAATTGAAAGGATATTTATTTTTTTACATATATACGTAAGAAAGAAAATTAACTGGGTTTCTCTTTTCTAGATTCTCCCAATCCATAGCTCGAGCAATATTTTTTTCTATTTTCTTATAGAGAAAAAGCCTGGAAGCATCTTTTCCTGCCAACAAAAGTTATTAAAAAGTTTGTGTGTGTGGTTTTTCCAATATGATAATTCCGTCTTCAATTGAAGAGTCGTCCGGGTACAAATATCTTTGTAAAATAATAATCAAAATTTACAGCATTATTCATTACAATAGTATTAATTCTACAATATCAAAATAATATTCAACATACTAATCACAATATTTATCTCTTAACATTTCTTCTTTATTTTACTCATCTTTTGTTTCCCTGTTTCTAAGTTCTTTTTTTGTTATTTAACCATTGATAAAATAAATCCTATGTCATAATATTCAGTTGCTTTTTCTCCTTAATTGTAAGTGTTAATCTATTCATTTCTGCACATACTAATATTTTTCTGATCACATACTCATCTGTAGGTATCTCTTCACTTTTCCAGTTTTGTGCAAATACTAGCTGCAGTTAATATATGAATAATTAAATATGCTTACTATATTTTTCGGGTAAAATCCCCAATAGAAATATTTCTGGTGGCACTTCCAGCATTTTGCCGACTTATCTTTAAACATCTTTGCCAAACTTGCTGGTATGAAATGCCATCTATAAAGCATCTTGTACAAATTGTTCTTTTAATAACATGCTAGATGTTACCAGATGCATAATTTACTTATTTTTTGTTTGCTACTTTAGACTAACATTTCTTCTCATAATTTTCTTGTACTGAGTTTCACTATTGTTGGCTCATTGCACCTCATCAAATTATTAGTCACTAAGGGCAATATAGTTGGAATTAGCATAGCGAGTACTTATTTGAAATTAACTAATACACCAGTAGTTGGTTACACAAGGGATTCCCTTGTTTGCAATAGTTGGTTACACAAGGGATTCCCTTATTGTTGGTTGCAATAAGTAACCTTGAATGTTACAGTATCTCACCAAACTGAGATTATCTCAAAACTATGTTACATGTGCAAATCCTGCCATTGTGTATTGTAGTCCCCATGTGTGACAAAGGTAGGTAAATCATAGTACAGGTAGTCCTTGATTTACAACAGTTTATTTAGTGACTTTTCAAAGTTAACGGCAGTGAAAAATGTGAAAACCGTTTTTCACACTTACTTTGCAGCGTCCCTATGATCATGTGATCAAAATGCAGATGTTTGGCAACTGACTCATTTCTGACCATTGCAATGTCCTGGAGTCATGTGATCCCCTTTTGTGACCTTCTGACATGCAAAGTCAATGGAGGAGCCATATTCACTTAACAACCTGATTACTAACTTATCCACTGCAGTGATTCACTTAACAACTGTGACAAGAAAGGTCGTAAAATGGGGCAAAACTCAAATGTCTCACTTAACAGAAATGTTGGACTCAATTATGGTCGTAACTTGAGGACTACCTGTATTCAGTACATAAAGTTGCAATGCACTTCTTTTCAGATCCACACCATCCCAAATCCACAAAGACCTATGAATCACACAATCCATCTTATAATGGGACCTCACCCAGTAAATGGTTTCTAAACAAGCAGTGCATTTTTTGCTCTGCTAGCTAGACAAATGGTTGGTTTTGGTTGCTAGGAGCTGGTCTCCCTAGATTATTCACTCCTGGATTAGAAAAGGAATAATGCAGAATCAACCTGAAACTCCTTGGACTGTTCTGTAAGGGGTGAAATTCAGATGGTTTCAATCTCTTTGATAAGCTCAACCAAAGGAGGGGCTCACATCCTATCTACCTAGTCCTTGTTTTTGAAGAATACCTCTGCATTTAACCTTTTTTTTTTTTTGCAAAACTTTTTTTCTTCTCTTTCTGCATGTTAATTGCTGGCTGCATGCTGGAATTTTGATACTTTCCCTCCTGGTGGACTCTTAATTGATTTAATAGTACCAGAGGTGTGAGTTAAAATAGCAAGAGACAAATGGCGACAAGTCTTCTTCGATTACTGAGATAATAATTTAATGACCTAATCATATTGAACTTTTACCAAAAAGTCTGTACATATTATCAATTTGAAAATATTTTATATCTTCATTGTATTTTTATTGTGTTCTGTGTGCAACTCTCCTTTTTCTTTCTGCACTTCAGGGGTTTGCAAATTGACGTTATTCTTCTTGCCAGCTGCTTTCCTCTTGGAATTTTCCCTCTGACCTTGAAAAAAGAACTGTGTATTCTTTTTTGCTTCTCTGCTGCCAGAACTAGCTGTAAGAGAAGAATTCTGCAGATTTATAAAATGCCTCCTAAGAGAGAAGTAGAGATATCTAGCTGTAAGTCAGACGAACCCAGTGCCAAGCTTCTTATGGAAGTATTTGAGAAAAAGTTCTCTTAAGTTACATGATATGCTACAGAGACAAATAAACAATCTGATAAAAAGTTTGAATTATTAGTAACAGAATTAAAACAAACCAAAGAAGATGACAGCATTGTGGATAATTAGTAAGTGAAGGTTTTGTTCGTGACTGGTTTAATTATTATAGATTTTTTTGATGATTTAAACTTAATAAAAATGTTTTCACAGGAGTTAAAACTGAATTAGATATCAATTTATGTTTTAGACATGACCACTTGATTGCTAAAGTTTATAATGTTATTCAAGATGAACCTGAAAGACGAATATGTAAAAGACTGCATGGTAAAATGGGCAAAACAATTTGGGTATAATATAACATTAGATAAATGGGAGAACGTGCAGACTAATGGATTAAAATTTACTTTGAAGTATAGTTTGAAAGATTTTTTTTATAAAATGATGTATCGTTGGTGTTTGACTGTAGATTGGCAAAAATGTATAGAGGGACTTTTAACAAGTGCTGGAAATGTAATCAAAATCCAGGTACATTTTGTCATATGTGGTGGTCTTGCAAGTATGTGAAAACATTCTGGATAAACATAATGATAATGCAGAAAATACTTAAGACACAAATATTAATAAAACTGAAAGCTTTTCTTTTAGATATTATGAATAAATCAACTGAAAAACCATTTGGGACACTATTTCTTTACATGGTCACCCCTGCGAGGTTTGTACTTGCTAAGCACTGGGAAGGAAAGGAGATGCCGACAGTTGAAGAATGACTTTTAAAATAAATAAGTTATAAACCTCTTACGTAAAGTGACAAAAGTCAAAGAACTAGATTTCTTATTACCTTTGAATCGAATTAGAAAGATATTGAATAGGATAGAAGATACCTTAAAGGGATTGCAGAAACTGACCAAGAGAGCAAGTTTGGTATGGTGGTTAAGCTACCAGGCTAGAAACTGAAAGCCAGTTGGGTGACTTTGTACCAGCCATTCTTAGAAGAAAATGTCAAACCACTTCTAAAATCCTGCCAAGAAAATTGCAGAGAGTAATCCAGGCAATTACCACAAATAAAGGTTTACTCAAAGGAACATATGCACACACACGTGCACACAAACACATAGTGTTTGACACTGCCTGCAAATTATAGACTCTATGGACTGGGCTAAAAATTGAGAAGGCTAAAAATCTAATAATTTATTTTGCAGGAGGAATTATTGGTTACACTAATTGTTTGCCTTCTTTCCTGAACATAATGCATGTCTGCAAATGAAACATATCAAGAGCTGATATAGCTACCAAGCAACCATTTTGGAAACAATGAGCCAAAGCCTACTAGAATGCATGAAGATAACAGGAGCAATATTCTACTTTCCCTGAGATTAGATGACACGCAAAATACATAGATGCTTAAAGCCATTGGTAAAAGATCAGTATAACTTTACTAATCCTTTAACATAAAGCGATTAGTAAAACAACTCTGTGACCCTTGGGGTCATCTTTTGAGAGGTAGAACAGTCTGATGTTATCAGAATAAATATTATATTTTAGACTTGCCCTATTTTTTTAACTCCAATGCTGGACAATCCCATGATTATTTCAGAAGAGTATACATAATAAACAGAAAAATGATTACGGTAGAAAATGAACTTCAATAATAAATCAATATTTACTTGCCTAAACAGATACGCAGAATGATCACATGTAGACAAAAAAGCAGTAGGAAAGGGCGTTGGTACTTACCTGATACGCCCGTTCTCTGTGAGCTGTGAAGAGCATCCAAAAGTGGGAAGGTGCTTCAGTCTCTTCTGGAAAGGCTGGGCTTAAAGCTCAGGGACGCTCCTCCTCCTCCACGTAGCACCTCCTCAGCGTCCCCCAGTTTAGAGAAGACTGAGTGCCAGAGTCTGGAACTCATGACCTACTTTAGATCCCTGATGAACAGAAACCCCACCAGATGGAAAAAAAATGGGTGGGGCTGGTAAGTACCAACACCCTTTCTCCCATGAGCTGTTCAGAGCATCCAGAAGTGGGGCATACCAAAGCTTGGCCTGCCCTTAGGGAGGGACTCCGTCTGGATTGAAATCCACTCCTAATTTTTGTGGTCCCTCTGCAGAACTCTTCTGCCAAAAGCAGCATCTGCTGAGTCATAGACATCAAATTTATAATTTTTGACAAAGGGCGGTGGTGAAGCCCAAGTTGCTGCTCTGCAACTATGGGCATCCTTGTCTGCCGCCTTAGAGGCCTTTTTGGGGCCTACTGGTCTGTCTTGGGTCTTACTGGATCTGGAATGGGAGGCATTGTCACGTTCCATTGTATAAGGGGTTTGTTTGCCTCTGAGTGTAAATTTGAATTTTTTTTATAATGTAATTATTATTAATATTGTAGATGATATTGAATCACGATAGTTAGGGCAATCAAAAGATGAATAGTCACTAAGGGTCCCCAGTAAGGCAACCCCCCCCAATGCCTCAGATGAGAGAAGGGCTCCGGATCCTTGGTCCCCAGCAAGGGAAACCAGCTATTTCAGTCTCAGAGATGCCTCCTTATTGACACTTTTGCTTTCGATTCACTCGCCCCTTTCCTTCCGAGTCAAAAGAAATAATCCAAGGCAAAAGCAGCAAATTGCCTGTTTAAAGGGCAGCCGTTAATGTCACGTTGGAATTTTTAAGTCCAGGGAAGGCATGATAGAAAATGAATATCTCGGTCCCCAGCAAGGGAAACCAGCGAGATTTGGAGGCTGCTGCAATATTTCCTCGGTCCCCAGCAAGGGAAACCAATGAGAAATGGAGGCTTTGGCAATTGGACGCGAAAGTGAGGCAGCCGTTGAAAAGCGTGGGAAGCGAATGAGCGGAGCTAATGTCTAGCCATCTGGCAAGCCGTTGCTGCTGCTGTTCTAACTTGCGGTTTGAAGGCAGCTGTCCCAGGCGAAACAGTAAGGCAGAGAAAAACCGCGACTGTCTGAGTTCTGTTCCGATCGCAAGCAGGCGATCAGAAGGCTAGATAAGGCAGATTCCTGAGGCAGTAGCCTCAGGCTGCCTGTGGAGTGACAGACTCCTCTTCTTCAGGGGAAAGTCTTTTTATTCTAATTTAAATTCTATTAACTGAAACCAATTAGGGGAAGCCTGAAAGTCCGAATGGAATGGGGAAGGGTTTTAAAGATCAAACCTGAGACAAAAGCTGTTCCAGTCAGGGAGCGCACAACCTCTTACCACGAAGGCTGAGCTAAAACTGGGGGATGCTGAAGAGGAGCTACGTTGCGGAGGAGGAGCGTCCCTGAGTTTTAAGCCCAGCCTTTCCAGAAGAAACTGAAGCACCTCCCACTTCTGGATGCTCTGAACAGCTCATGGGAGAAAATACAAGTTCTTTCTATTGTGAGCACTGAAAGTCTGCAAAGAGAAGGAAAACAGCTTTGAGCTTATGGATTTTAATTTAAGGATTACATTTTATGTTTATTTAATTAAATTTGATTAAAAATATAGAACTTATTTTAAATGTACTAGATCTTTATCCAGAACCTGTGTGTGCAATGTATTTCTTTTAGACTTCCGGACTGATATGGAAGGTTTCTAAAGCTATGGGCATTGTGTAGCAATTTCATCTTTTCTTCTTTAATATACACAATTTGTACTGATAAATACAATATTTGGATAAATACAATATTTGGGACAATATAGGTATGTTACAAATGGAGGTCAGCACTACTATGTCCAATTATAAAATACTCTAGAATTTATTTTTGCTGCCACTGAGGCTATGGACTGCACAAACAATGATAACATTAGTCTATTTTTATTTTAAAGCAAGAGTGGTGAATTTTTGGTGCTAAAGGGGGTCACTTAAAAAATAATCCAAAGACCTCAAATAATGTGATGATGATGCAGTGACCCCTTCCAGCAAGGACAACTTCTGAAGGTATTTAGATAATCCATATGTGAAACCTAGATGCCTCAACGTTATCTTTTTTTCAGCACAGTGCAGCTGGATTTTTGTGACCCATTGCCAAAATGTGGAGTCCAGGGGTAATGGCCGTGGAAAGACTGCAGAGTAACTAGGGATTACGTGATACTTATGTGTTTCCAACCATGTTTGAATAAATGCCTCTGAACCCAAATATCTACTGAAGTTGTGTGGACAAGGTCAGCACATAATTTATTTTTTAGATGGCGCAGGCTTTCATTTTTGCTATTAGTTACACCAATTTTCAAACCACTCCAGTGTAGATAAAGATATAAAATAGGATGGAAAAATGATATGTTATATAAGCCTTATTTAATTAATCCTAAAAAACAGGGAAGCTGTCAGGCAAAAGGAACCTAAACGGCATTGTGATCTGATCAGAGAAACTGATCATATTATTCTCAAACAGTGAAGCTACCACAAATTAATTTCTCAACTGTGCTCTTTCTCTTATATGTGCTCTTTCTGTAATACTATACTGTTTGCCTCTACTGAATTTTCCATCGGGCACAGCCTATAAATAACATATCATAAATAAAAATAACAATATATTTAATGACCTTTTAGGTTTTGTCTAAGGAGATCATTGTTAAAACCCTGTGGGATTCCAATAATTAAGCATGGATAAGATGCTATCAATCTCACAATGATATATAAATTCTAAGTACAAGTTCCTTTTCAGACTAAAGCCAACATTTTCAAACAGTACGCATGGCCCTCCCCTGTAGGAGATAAGATATAGACTCTAAGCGTTTCTGAATGAGAAGTATGTCCATGACTGCCAGTAAATAGGAATACACAGCCATGCAAATTCTCTCTTTGCGGGAAATGCCATCAAATCAGAATACACATCAAGAAGGCTCTAAGTCAAGAATCGGCTCAGCGGGAAATAGTTAAGAAAGCTACTTAATTCCTTCCCTCTAGCTGGAGCAGTTAGCAGAATTACATACTTTCTTCTAAGCCTCTTAGAGATCATTACTTTATCTGTCACGGGCAAAAAAGATTTTCTCCTACTCTCATATTACACAGAATTTCAGTTTGCTTCCAGGAATGGGTGGCCATAATATTATAAAACACCTTTTTTTTTTACATTTCTACAAAATAGAAGAAGTATAGATGGGAACATTTCCTATAAAAACAACCTCCATCCAAAATTTGCTATCCTTTTACCTGCCTCTATATATCTTTGCATGCACTTCATTCATCTTGCACCAAATAAACGGTGTGTGTGTGTGTGTGTGTGTGTGTGTGTGTGTGTGTGTGTGTGTGTGTGTGTGTGTGTGTGTGTGTAAACAAATAGCAAAGGAAGGGATAGAGCTAGAGTAAGGAAATTTTAACGTTTTGCAATTAGCATACAGCATAATCTATGTCAGAGGCCCCCAAATTTTGGGGAACCAGGGACCAGTTCCATAGAAAAAGGCAGATTGGAAGGCTATGATTTTGCATGCTGCCTGCATACCACAGATGGGGCTCAGCTTTTTTGTGCGGTCCAGTTTCTGACATGCTGTGGCCTGGTGTTGGTCAATGGATTGGAGGTTGGTGACCCCTGATCTATGTGATCTGTTACAATGTATAAATGGGAATTTGTAATATTCTGTATAAATTCTTAGACCTATCTGCATATTTGATCTCACCCAATACTGGTAGTCCTGGAGTTATAACAGTTCTTTTAGTGTCCATTCAAAGTTACAATGGCACCAAAAAAATGACCATTTTTCACACTTATGACAGTTGCAGCATCCTCATGGTCATGTGATCAAAATTCAGACACTGGGCAACTGACTCATAGTTATGACGGTTATAGTGTCCTGGGGATTACTTTTTGCAACTTTCTAGAAGCAAAGTCAATGGGGAAGCCAAGTTCACTTAACAACCATGTAACTGACTTAAAAACTACAGTGATTCTTAACAACCGTGACAAGAAAGATATAAAATGGGACAAAACTCACTTAACAAATGTCTGTCAATCAAGTTTTAGGCTCAATTGTGGTACCTATATCAGAGAAATAATCCGTTATGTCTCCATATCTTCTAAATACTTTCCAAAACTTCACAAATTCCAGATTTTTAAAAAATGCTTAGATCCCTATTTTGTAAGTATTGTATATAATCTAAGAACTCACTCCTAAAGAAGAAGACATATAATCAAAGCTGATGATATAACTAAAAATTGCTAAGTATCTTGAAACACAATGTACATGGAAAAAAATGACCAGAATAAGTAAATCTTCAGTATAAGGAACTTATTCTGCCAGGTAAGATTGTGTAATGAGAAGATAGATGGAAATTCATGAATATCTTGTGGGGAAAAATATATGAGCAAAATAATATATAACAGTAGTTGAATCACAGCAATATAGGCCTTCATCTTAAATCATAAATAAAGGGCTGATGGCAAAATTGGGTTTTCATCACTCTCATATCTGCGAACAGTCACTGTGCTAAACAAGGACTACTTATATAGTTAGAACTTGGATGATCTGCCATCCAGCCCACCATCACCTAACATACAAGTAATTTGTACCATGGTCAACAGCTCTTACCATTAAGAGTGTTTTCCCTCCTCGTTTAGTCAAATCTACTTTTTTATAATTTTCATCCATGGATTCTAATGTTAAACTATCTGGAGCAAGAAAAAGTGAAATCTGCAATATCTCTTGCATGATGAGTCATCAGGCAGTTATCTGAGAGGCTAATTTCTCAAAAGACTCCAAAAATAAGATTACAAATAAGAGAAACACAAAAAAATCTAGAAAGAAATAGGTGAGTACTGTTGTGGCCCACCAGCGGTTGGGCAGCAACTGGCAGCAAAGTCAGACAGTAGTGAGAAGGTTGGGGAGGAACCTGGGCCAGTCTTGGAGGCTGAGGAAGGCTCGGACAGGGGATCTGCATCAGAGGCAGAGATGGGGCCAGCAGACTGGCAGTCATCAGCTGCCTTCGGGTTCAGATAGCAGTGAGGCTGGGGGGCAGTTGGAACCGGTTCCCAGCCTGCGCATATGTAGAGCTGCTAAAAAAAAGGAGCAATTAAGAACTCAGGGTCGACGTGGGAGCAAAGCCACAGGTGGATGATGAATGGCCCCTCCCATCAGGATTAAAAGAGAAGCAAAAGGGAAGGGGGCTTTTGCAGGAATCAACTAGCTCATACGTTCGTTTGTTGATTCCAGCCTCATGAAGATTTGTCTTGTAACTCAACCCTTCCCTGCCAGCATTGAGTGTGGAACTATTTATTGGGCACTGTTCCAGGATTGATAAAGGTCTGAGCTAATTAGTGTGCTTTCGCAAGACTGTTTGACAAGCTGTTTGCTGACTGTGAATGAAATAATTCACATTATTGTAAGTAAAGAGGTTTTTGCCAGGACTCAGAATTGACTGACTGCTTTTTGGTGAGGCCTAGGACAGAACAAGTACAAAAGAAATGCAAAGCACAAGAGCCAATAATAACTATAGGAGCCCTAATGCTAAAACCCATATGCATCCTGTACAAATAATCATGACATGAAAATGAGAAAAAACTCTAGATGTTACAGGTGGTCCTTACTTAACAACCCTAATTGAGATCTGAATTTCTATTACTAATTGAAATAGTTGTAAGATGAAACATCACAACTGCATCACTTAGTGACACTAATTCTGATAGTTCTGGTTGCAATTGTTGGGCCAGGACCACACTGTTGTTAGGCAATGACCTCCTGCTTTTCCTGCCCTGCCGCACTGTTTCATTTCAACTCCTTCCATCTATTTATCTCCCACACATCCCTTTTGGCTGCTCTGCCCAACAACCACGTTGCCTCCAGCTGTCCATTGCTGTTTGATTCTTGATCTATTTAAGCAAGCAACGAGATGACTTTTCCCCAGAACTATATTAAGGGTTAGCTAAAACCAGTTCATGTCTAATTAATATATACTTTGACCCTATAGGAACAAGTGCTTCAGAACTTACGGAAATTAGAATATAGTATTTGACTAGGGTTCTTTAAAGCAGCCATATCTTTCCTGGTTGTAATGGTATATGGACATGACCGTAACAGACAGAAAGAAGAAACAGAGTTAAGATAATGGTCAAATAAAAGGCTACTTAGTCCACAGCAGGAATATGGGCAGAGCAAACGGTTCCCAAGGAACCCTCTCCAATTTCTTAAATTGTAGAGTTGTAATGAAATGTATGGATGACCTTGGGGGATGAAGGGAAGAGATGCTATAGGAAATAATCAGACATGAGAAGGAAATACCTCCAGTGGTTTAACAATCAGGGGAAAAAAACTGATCCTAACTGATCAAGCGGTTAAAAGTGGCAGCAGGGAATTTGTGCCCTCAGACTTGCAAGATTTTGTTAATGTAGCCTTGTGATAAAATATAATTAGTAAAATCTAGTGTGTTTCCTGCCTGGTTTATTTGGGAGAACTGAAAAAGGGGGATGGGCGGGCAAGTAATGTAATTTAGACTTGCAAGATTCTGTTAACGGAACCTTACAATAAAGTAAATTACTTCATTAAATTCTTCCTGTCTTGTCTACTTCACAAGGCTGATATCTGGATCACGCAGCTTCTTGGTTTCTTGTGGGTTTCCTGGTTTAGTCATAAGCTTCTGCAGTGGAGAGTCAGGGTGAGATAAGGTGGAAATGGAGAGACAAATGACCAAGAGTGCAATGCAACTCCATGATTTAACTACTTGCATCTGATACCATAATCAATTATAAAGGACTAGGGTCAGGATGCTATCAAGACAGCCCTTCTTCAATGACTATGGATTCAATGACTTGTTTGAAGTTACAGTGGCACTGAACAAATGGTATTTATGACCGATTCTCAAAGTTAGGGCAACTTCGATCACATGATCAAAATTTGGGCGCTTTAGCAACCTACCTGCATTTACAACTGAGTGTGTATCTGTCTTCTGGCTGCCCTGTACCTCACCACGATCTCTGCCCTATGCTCTGCTGTCCTTGCCATCCCTTTGCTGTTGTCTACTTCTCATTAACTGAAGGAATACACTGGCCTGGCCCTTCAGGAGTGCAGTTGAGTTGGAAGTTGTTGCTGACAAGGTAGGAGGGTGTGCAAAATGCCCAGATCTCTGCTGTTCCTGCTGCCCCAACTGATCTTCATAAGAAGATGCTTCAGGAAGGCCACCAGCAACTTTGAGAAGGCCAGTCACAGCCTTGGGAAGAAGGCCTTACAGGGCATGCCTGTAAGGAATAAATATCAATAAAGTATAGGTTGCATAATGGAGAACAGAAACAGTAGAATCACTTAAGAGTCTACCAACTATGTACAGATTATTCATAAACAATCTGAATTTGGATGAAAAATAGAGTGACTCAATTGTAAATCAGGCAGTTATAGCAAAAAATCCAAAATTATTTCTATGTACATAGGAACTGAGCTGGTAGTAGTGAATTAAAGAAACTTTCTTCAGTGGTTTGGTGTTTGCTATTTGGCAGTGAATAGCACCGAGTGATGAATAGTTCTGAACAAGTGTATAGCTATTGTGAAAAGGCAATCTTAGTGATCATTAGGAAATAAATCAGAAAAAAAGCTGCCAACAAAAGAATTGTTCATAAAAATCTATGTTCCCAGAGCAGTGGAAACGCTTTGGATAATTTTGGCTAGCGTACCTTAGTCACAGTAAAACTTTGAACTAGGTCAACAAAAGGAAACCACAATTTAATCAAGAGTATTTATCTCATGAGACTTTAAGGTTTGAGACTCTTTAGCTTGTGGGAAAATAATGTAATGAAAAAGTAAACACTGCATAGCTCCATAAAAACAAGAAAATGGACCCTTCCCCCTGCACAAGTAGAACTTAAGAGTCATTCAATGAAAGCATAAGGTAAGAGATCTAGGAGAGTAACTTTCTCTTCATATAGTAGATACTTGACATGCATCCATGACAACAAGACAAATGATAAACATCACTTTCCAGTTAAGTGTATACTCACCTCCACTGGGTCCTGCAGCAATATCCTGTCTAGGAAACTGTTTTTAGTTTATGTTGCCTATAGATTAATTGCAGATTTTACTAACTACAGTTTTACTATGGACTTATTACCGGGATGATGACCAGTTATCTTTGTCCAGATGAACACATCAAGTATTACAATAGATTTAAGACTAAATGGTGATTTTCTTTGTCGTGTTGCTTGGAGGGAAATAGAAGCTAACAAAGAAGTCAACAAACTGTGTATATGGGTTGTAATATACAGCATGGCTGTTACTGCAGAGACAATAAGCACCTCAATAGTAATTGCTAAGAAAACTAGGTGAGAAGGTGCTACTACATTTATATGTAATTATGAGTTTTCTGTTGGCATCTTCCTGGACTCATAAGGTTGGGCTAGGCCTTTGGAACGATTCACATAACTACATCCTTAATTGCTTCTGTGGTTTAAAGCTTGTAAATCTAGAATTTGAATTTGTCAATGCTACTAGTTTTTAATATATAGTAATTTGCTCTGATAAAGTACAATCTCCCACCAAAATAAAATAAAAACTGAACAAGACCAATTGAACAAAAGGTACCGTAATTTTAACTTCCAACTTGTTGGGACTGGGTATGATGATAATAGCTCTGCTAATTGACAGGGTTTCCACCAGTGTTAATGGCATGTCAAACCCAGGGATCCCACTGAAAACTTGCAGTAATTTCTGAAGTATTTTTGTGGTACTCTAACAAGCTCCAATTTATATGTTTCTATGGGTGGTAAGATGATTAATTACCCATATATACCCATGGATAGCTAGTTTTCCCATACAGATGCAGGTAGCAGACAGACAGGATAATTCCATATAGTGGACATCTGTAAAGTCAGAGGCAAACTATTTTTGGTAGCTAGAATGACATATTTTAAAAAGGATGAGAATTGCAGCCAAGAGGGCAATTAGGCAGGTTGGGGAGCAAAATCATACACATGGGCAGTCATAGCTTTGAGAGTTTTTTTAATGATTTTGGGAGGAATTTACGGAAACATTTTTTTGCACTTTAATTATGGTGACACTATTTTAGAACTTATGCTACAGTTTTTGGTGTGTTTCCTGCTAAAAATAGCTGGAAATTCTGCCAGTGATTTTTAGCAGTTACGACTCAAAGAAATGCAAACAATAGGAATTGGGAAGATCTGGAGTCCTTGGACCTCAGATTTACCACTCTGAGCTAGGCTGAGAGGTTCAATAAAATTACCTTGTCACCTCCTGCTCTATCCAGAATCAGACAGCTAGCCTTGGAAGTGATGGCTTCCACCAGGTTTAATTAAGACTTCTCTAAATTACCAATTTATAAGTGAATTCTTAGCATGTGCATCCCGTCCAGCTCATTGCAAATCTTCAAAGGATTGTTTCATACAAACTGTAGAAGTTTCATTTTTTTACAGCCTGTTTGCAAACTGCCCTTGTGAAGTATCAGTTTTTTGTGTTAGTCATTAATTAACCAGAGGGTGTCTGTCATTATCATAGGGCAAAGTCTTTAGAAATCTGAAATAAAGGTACTGTACCCTTATTAATGTGGGAACAGAGTTGGAATTGGTCAGATTTTAATTTACAGAATTACAGAATCATCTGAGACCAGTAGCTCATTCAAAGCAAAAGAAAACAACTCTTGTTGCATTCTAAAGACTAACTTAAGTTTTCACATTGTACAGCATACACCTCACATTATGAAAAGGATATAAAGTTATTTACAGCTTGGATAATATGAACTTAATGATGGAATACTATCTTAAAAAATCAATTTGTTTAGGATACAATAATGGAATCCACATAAGCTAATATCCTACACATAAGAAAGTCAGCATAGAAACATGAGAAGTTGAACATGACCTGGTTTCTGTATTTTGGGTAACAGATAAAAGATTCCAATCTAGGCTCTTGAAGTAATCCATGCAGTTTTAGTCCTGCATGTATACAGCTGTGGCATTTCTGAGAGAGAGAGAGAGAGAGAGAGAGAGAGAGAGAGAGAGAGAGAGAGAGAGAGAGAGAGAGAGAGAGAGAGAGAGAGAAAAGCAAGGATTCAAGTTTTAAAATGGTAGACCTGATTTTTTCCCCCCTGAGCTGGTAAACTGTTTGTATCTTCTTTCTTTCAGGAACGGCACATATGTCCCACAATCACCCTTTCATCATTCATTCAAATTATTCAAACTATGGAATTTATCTAGCCTGAGTGAGCACTGAAGGACTTGATGTGAACAAGAGATATTTTTAACAACTCCCAGTTCGCCAGAGTATCTTGACATGTTGCTGGGGCATCTTATATGCCCTTATGCATGCATTGTGAGGGCTGGAAAATTGTAAAAACAAAAAATAAAAACAAACAAACCAGAGTTTGTTTCAGCTGCCTGTGAGATTATTAGCCATGAAGACAGCACTGATATGAGATAGAAGACTGCTAGAATTATGCATTGTATGGGAGATAACCAAGATATGTTATTGCTCTTTTGAATAAGCAGAAATTTCTCCAATAGCACCATGTTCAATATAGTACAAACTATTTCTAAGAGTATTTCTACTTCCATCTACTTAGCACAGTATTTCTATTTTGACTCAATCTATTTAGCACAGCATTTCGCTTCTCAAATAAATGTTACTAATTAGCTCACTTCTTTGCCCAAGAATCTTACAAGCCACAGTTGCATAATACTGTTAATACTAAATATGTGTCTACATTCATATATTCAGATTTTTTGCATGTGCAAAAAAGGTAAAACTTAGATGTAACTCTGAAAATTCCAAGTTGCCAGTGAATCGTCAAAACTCAATTTTTTCATTTTATTTATATCCTGCCTTTATTTTTTTACAACTCAAGGTGACATCCATAGTGCTCCCTCCTCATAACTTTCCCCACAACAACCACCTTATGAGGTAGGCTGGGCTATGAGAGAGTAACTGGTTCATAACCATTTAACTCTTAATAGCAGTTAATTGTCAGGGCAGAAAAAAAATAATTACCTAACGTGTTTACATAATAAGCATTGCATTATGTACCATGAAGGCATTCTCCATCTCTTTCTGTTTCTTTCATGCACATATTCAAGCACAACAGAAGGGAGATGTTTCTATTTATTTAACATCAATTACACAAGCAATCTATGTATATAGGCAAAGTTTAAGGTGTGACATCCTAAACTACCGTATACACTCGAGTATAAGTCGAGTTTTTCAGCACATTTTTTGTGCTGAAAAAGCTCCCCTCGACTTATACTCGAGTGAGCAGACAGGCATGATATTCCCCTCTGGCCCTAAATAAAACTAGCTCTCTACTGTTTAGAATAGGTATGTCCAACCTGCAAGCTATGGACTTCATGCAGCTCTGGACAGATAGTAATGCCATTCCACAAGACTACAAAGTTTTAACTTTGTGTGATTTA
>JANHFN010303096.1:0-16575 GCA_032468175.1 Toxicocalamus goodenoughensis
GAAGGAAGGAAGGAAGGAAGGAAGGAAGGAAGGAAGGAAGGAAGGAAGGAAGGAAGGAAGGAAGGAAGGAAAAGATTTCTCTCCTCCATGTTTCTGCAAAGCTTCTGAGCCCTTCCAGTTTTCATTCCCACTTTTTCACAAGCTGTTCCCCCTCCTTCCCTCCCTCCACTGAGCATCTGCAGAAAAAGTAATTAGGAGTTCCATCACAAATGATTATTTTCCCCCAAAAAAGCAACAATCAAGACACCGAGTCTGTTGTGAGAGATTAATTCCAGGGCTTAATTGAAAGTGCAAGAGCAGAACTGAGAGGCTGGGCAAAGAGTTTGGAGAGCGAAGGAACTTTTGGCGATAAAGCCCATCTCTCTCTCTCTTTTTTTTTGCATCCAAAAAGGCCTTCCCTGTTCACAACCCATTCTCTCTCTCTCTCTCTCACACACACACACACATACACAGAGAGAGAGAGAGAGAGACACACACAGACAGAGAGAGAGAGGCTAGTTGATTGGGGAGGGTGTCATTAAATGTTGGTTAAATCCAAGGTTGGTTCTAGGCTATGCCTCCTATTTGGGATCCTCAAATCCACCCTGGTGAACTAAGGTTTGCTTAGATGACCTCTAAGTTCCCTGAATTTTTCTTTTTTTTTAAAAGGCCCAGATTTCTGTGACAGCAAAAGATCAGTGCGGCTCAAAATAGATATTTGTGGTGGTGTTGACAGGATGACAAGAAACAGCTATCATTTTTCACAGCTTGACACAGCTATCATTTTTCGGTCCAAAATTCGCTCAGCTTTTTTCTGTTATATATTTAGCAAAATGAGTCTACGGAGCAGCATTTATCTAGGGCCAGCCGTACGGGATGTAAATTAGGAAAATGTTTTAGAAAGCATTGCGAACAAAACTGTATGCTAGTGAAAGTTGGAAAATGATTTTTTTTCTTAAAGAAATCCAGAATGAAACTAGTTAAGGAAAATACTTAAAATGTACAATTCCTGAGAAATTAGCAATTAGCTAGCCTTTCTCGCCTTTTTTTTTTCTTGCTTAGCCTCAAATTGAGAGTGTTAATTTCTGCATTGGTTTGTGATTTTTCTTTTTTAAAAAAAAGCTTTCTTGAACTCTTGGGCAAATGTAGTTCCAATCTTTGTGATTTTCTATACTATTTTTTTTCTCTCTCTCTGAGCCTTTTGGATGTGCTCCTAATATATACATTGTTGTCAAGGAAAATTAATACCTGTCATTTTCTTGACATAGAGGTGTGTGTGTGTGTAGTTTTATGCTGCATTTCAGAATTTTGACAAATGCCTGCTTGTTTCAGGATATAAATACATTCTACTTGAACCCATAGGAAAGAAGAATTGGAAGGGATCTTTGAGGTCATCTAAACCAACCCTCTTGGCCAGGGCAATAAATTGGGTATATTTAAGAACTACATAAACTATCATTAATATTAGTTGTTGAATTATTTGTTAAATTTACAACTGTTTCATTAAGTGAGCATTTGAAGGCACTGAGCATTTGAATGCACCATTTTTCACACTTATGACCATTGCAACGTCCCTATGGTCACATGATTAAAATCCAGACGCTTGGCAACCTGTGGTTGTAAGTCGAGGTTTTGCTCACCGTTGGGCTGTTATAGAGGGCATTTCTCCTGTTCCTTACATAAATTGACAATTCTTTAAACAGTTTCTATTTGAGTGACAGCTAAATAGAACATAGTGGTAAGTTTCATGTTGCCACATAAAAGGATGCAACACCAATGAATAAAGTAAATAACCATTAAGACATTTACATAAATGCTAGCTGTTAAAATGTTTACTCTTCCTGATTTTGAATAAGGAGTGTTTTTCCCCCCTTCTTTTTGTCCTTTTACAAAAACAGAGATTCATTTATTTTTCCCCCCCTGAATCTCCTTGTGTGTGGGCGAGGTTGTCTTTGCTATGCAAGGATTAAACACTTAAAAGAAAGGTATTATTTGTGTACCTTTTTTGTGTTAACCATAAGTGATAAAACAAAGCTGGCCCACACGGCTTTTTTTAATGGAAGATCTAATCACAGAAAGCTTGTTTGAATCAGTACATCAAAACATTTTTTTAAAAAAAGAGGGCTTTGATGAAAAAAAGAGAAAATACCCAAGTTTGTCCAATGAAGATTGTTTACAGCTGAATTTCCAGTGGAGAACTTTTCCATGTCTCATGATTAAAGGCAGAGAATTATTTAGAGATAAACAGGACTTGGGTTGGAGATCTCGAAATTTGAATTAGGATGACATGATAGCATTCTTCCAATATTTCAGGGGTTGCCCCAAAGAAGAGGCAATCAAACTATTTTCCAAAGCACCAGAAGGTAGGACAAGAAGCAATGGATGGAAATTAAGCAAGGAGAGAAGCAACCTCTAACTAAGGAGACATTTCCTAAAAATTAGAACAACTAATCAGTGGAACGGCTTCCCTCCAGAAATTGTAGGTGCTCCATCACTGGAGGTTTTTAAAAACAGATTGGACAACCATTTGTTGGCACAGCAGGTTGGAATAGAAGACCTCTAAGGTCCCTCCCAAGTCTGTTATTCTGTTATTATTCTGTATTCAATCTTTTCCTTTCTCACAATGCTCACCGAAAAATCCCAAGGTTATAAGTCCTTGTACTTCTCTATGTAGACCAAGCCAACTTTGAAGATTGTGTCTCCACAACCCATTTGTAACCCATATGCCATTAGCAGAAAATTGGGTTCCTAAAAGATCTTTGCAGGTTTCTTTTTAAAGCTCTGATGTTCTCAGAACTGGAGAAGCTTTTGCAACCAGAGACCAAATGTCCTTTTTTTTCTTTGTGGCAGTAAACAATGCTGCTTGTGGATCGGTCCTGTGGGAGCTTCCCAGATCATATAAATCAAAACTGTCTGCCGGGAACTTATAATAGGAATACAATCCGCTATGTTGTCCTATTTTCTTTTCAGAAAAGTTTAATATTTTCCTCATATCTGCCTCTGTTGTTCTGTTGCTCTTTGTGTCTCCTTAGATCTCAACAAAATGACGCTAAAATCTCTTCCAGGGTTGGGTAAACGTTGTACTCTTTTACCAACCTCAATTTTTTTCTTTTTTTTTAAAAAAAAGAGCTGCGCACTTAAACAAAAACACCTACAAATTAGGGTCAAACATTTCAGCAAATTGCCATGTGGTGTTTTAGAAAGTTGGGTGTCTATTGTGTGATGCAGAATATGATATAGTGCAATTCTTCATTTGCGGCAGGCTTGTGTCTTCAGGATTTCACTCTAGGCGAAATATATGTATTTTGCAATTCTCAAGCTCCTACACAAAGCACTCAAATTTGCTAGCAAATCATCTAAAATCAGCCTTTCTTCTTTCCTTTCCTCCCTCCCTGCCTTTTTTCCCTTTTTCTCCTTCCTTCCCTCCCTCTTTCCCTCCCTCCTTTCCACCTCTCTTTCCTCCTTCCCTTCTCTTCTCTTCCTTTCCTTTCCCTTCTCTTTCCCCCCTTTTTCTCTTTCCCCTAAGGTGGGACTATAAATCACTGTCTCCTGGTGATTGACCCACAGTCAGTCAGCTGCCTGAGGTGGAACTAGAACTCACCGTCTCCTGGTATTGAGCCTGGTGCCCTGACTGCTAGACCAAACGTGCATAATGTCTCCCACTGTGCATCTTCTTCCTACGTTCAAAAGCCTTAATATTCTTTGTGGTGGGTCCCAATCTTATTTCCTCCATGGTGTAGAAGGGCCTACTTGATGCTGCTCAGGGTTCCTTCCAATTCTGCAGCTCTTTGATGGGCTTGGCTGCTCTAAACTCCTGTTTTCTCCAGCAAACATCCCCTGCTGATGTGGTCTGTGATATTCAGTCAAGTCTTGCTTGAAATATCTTAAATTACAGCCTTTTCTCTCGGCTTCCCCTGGGAAGCTGTCCTGAGGACTAAGAGCTGTAACTGTCAAGCTGTCTTTTTCTAAAACATTCCTCTCATGCCTTCCTTTGCTTAATTTCATTTCATCGCTTGACCGTCGGCTTTTCATTCCACTCTTGGGAAAAGCATCCATTTTCTCCACCATCTCTGGAGCTGGTTCTCTTAATATCTGTTCGGCTGTTTCATCTGAGCTGTTGAACACTGCGTCATCTTGGTGGGTTCTTAACGCCAGTTTACCATCTCTTGAAAAATAAAATGCTATCTTGCAAGTTGGTTTCATTTTGCTGTTCACTGCAGCCTCCCCTCAACCCACAAACAATACTAAATAAAGTGTCAGGTGCAAATAACCAGCAGCATTCGCTGAGTTCAAAGCAAAGAACAATGCATTATTGCTACCTCAAATAGAAGAATCTAGTCAACTAACGGTAAATTGGTTCTAGGAAAGAGTCCGTGGAATTAAAGGAGGGCTGGATGTGGGTCTCTTGTGGCTGCGCAGTGACTCCAAACTTATGACACATTTAATCCCGCCTTCCAACTCAGCCTCTTCTGCTACATCAAGACTGATAATTTGTGCATTATAAGATTATTCTCATGTGTGTCATGCATCACAGAATTAGTTAAAAGATGCAATGAGGATGTATAACGCTTACTTCAGGAGACAATCCAAATTGAATTGACGTTGACTGTCAAATTTGTGTAAAAACACATACAATGTTGGTTAGAATGTCCGGCCAGTCCTCTGAAGCTTTGATTTCACCCATAATGGAGAATATTGGTAGCTCAGGGTTGAAATGAAGGATCCTTGGTGCTCTCTGAACTTGGTTATCTTATTACAGACGTTTCATTACCCAACTAGGTAATATCATCAGTGCTGGCAGTGAAACCTCTTCTTCCCCTCCTCCTTTTCTCCACAAACCCCTTCTAGTACTGATTGTGTTCCCTAGTTGGGTCATGAAATGTCTGTAAGAAAACAACCAAGCATAGAAAGCACCCTCACTTTGATTTCAGCGTTAAAGTGTTCCTCCCATTAGTTTTTTTTTATCCTAGATTTCCACAAGCTATCTCATTTTTAACCATTCCCATCTTAATAAATACTCAAAATTATGGACTTCTAAGAATTGCTTCCAAAATCTTTGGGGTTGTGGGACACTTTCATCAATTGGTTCTGTTTGGAGGAGAATCAATTGCCTCTTTCTTTCAAATTAAATCTTTAAACAGCTCGGGGAGGAGGGGAGTTTGCATCAAATTGAGTGCCAATCACAAACCACTTTGATGGTTGCTTTTTAACCAAGGCAAGAGGATGTTTTATCAGCCTGAATCACCTGTTTGTCTGAATGCAATTCGTCAACTCAAATGAACCAGAGTTTGGGTGCTGAAGCTCTGTCCAGGGTCCTGATTAGCTTTTCTAATTTCCATCCGATCCAATTGACCAACTTTTTTGTCTAATGGTGGGTGGGTCCTTGATGCTGTCTGAACTTAGTTATCTCCTTGCAGACATTTCATGACCCAAACTAGGCAACAACATCAGTGCTAACTATTACATAGTATTGATGATGTTACCTAGTTTGGGTCATGAAACATCTGCAAGAAGACAACCAAGCTCAGGGAGCACCAAGGACCCTTTCATTTCAGCCCTGAGCTCCAAATATTCTCCTTTATTTTTGCCTAACCAATCTTCTTGCTAGTTCTCACACCAATACTCTTCTTTCTAAATTACAATTGGGTGGCCACCATGTTGGGTTTTTAAGGAAATGTTGAAACTTTGGTGGGGGTGTTTCTATGCAGTTCTCTGGCTCCAGGTTTGACATCTCTGACATATTGAAACTTGGGTGGGTGATCCCAGGTCTATTGCATTTACTCTCTTGTTCAATCAAGGTTACGAGTATCTACTGGAACCATCAGCATCTTATCTCTCTTGCTAGAAATGGATGAATTTTCTCAGGGATGTCATTTGGACACTCCTGTACAGTTCTCTTGGCATATGCTCATTTGCAAAAATGGCAAGTTGTCAAAATGTCTTCCATGCATATGTCTCTTATCTCTATTCACCTGAAGTTCTCAGAGTTCAAAAGATCTGGACCAAATTAGTGTGGGAAATAATGAATTAAATTAAACAAATTAAACTTTCACTAGTCCATATTATCTCATCCTGTTGTCTCAAACCATGAGATGGGTGGCATATAAATGTAATAATTAATAAATATTGAAGGCAAAAAGTGATATGTAAGGAAAGAAAATAGAAGCACAGCGGGGTGCGACACATTGAGGTTTATCTGTCAATCTGTCTATCTCACAGCAAGCCTTCAAACAGGCATTAGGTATTTTCTGCACCTATTGTTGCAAATTGCTGATGGTTTGATGTCAAACTATATTAGCATGAAAATCCTGGAGTAAATAGCTTTCCTGGCTGGTGTACAGTGATTGAAAATAACAGAATAACAGAGTTGGAAGGGACCTTGAAGGTCCTCTAGTCCAACCCCTGCTCAAGCAGGACATCCTATGCCATTCCACACAAATGGTTGTCCAGTCTCTTCTTGAAAACCTCCAGTGATGGCGCACCCACAATTTCTTGCAGGCAAGTCATCCTATGGATTCATTGTTCTCACTGTCAAGAAATGCCCCTTAGTTCTAGGTTGGATCTCTCTTTAATGAACTTCCATCCATTACTTATTGTCCTGCCCTCTGGTGCTTTGGAGAATAGGTTGACCCTCTCTTCTTTGTGGTAGCCCCTCAAATATTGGAAGACTGTTCTCATGTCCCCCCTGGTCCTTCTCTTCATTAGAGTAGGCATACCCAAATCTGTAACCATTCTTTAGTCTCCAGTCCCCTAATAATCTTTGTGGCTTTTCAGCTCAGTCCTTGTAGTAATTCTCTGGTGCTCTAATTGGAAATCTGAAAAGCAGAACCATCTCAACCGAACATGGTTTAATTGCATTTAGACTAGGATTTCTGGATGTACCTTCCAGAATCCTTGTTTCAAAGCTGGACTGAGTGCAGTTAAACCACCTTCCCCTTCCGTTGAGATGGTTCTGCTTTTTTTTGTGCTTCCACCAAGCAAGATTTATATTTCTACTACTTTGTGTGGAAGAAAACCAGACAAATTCTCTCAGTCAAAACTGGAAGGTGTATGCCCAGTTACTATGTGTTTTCAGTATTTATTTGTGTTTTATATTGTGTATTTTGTGGTTCTGGTGTTTTTTTTTGCAAGGTGTCTAGAGTCCAGTAAAAATGAGATGGGTGGCTACATAAATCAAATAATTGATAAATGTACCTTTGCTTGCATTGTACTGTTAAGCCCTGAAAGGTAGGCCAGTGTTAGCCATGATCAGAGTTTACAGGGGTGCCTGTGGAAAATATTGTTTGTTTGTTTTTGGTTTGGTTGCATTGATATTCAATATCGTATATTCACCACTTACATTTGTACATTTTCTGAGCTCACACAGGCTACCATATCATAAATTAACTAACCGCATTCATTCACACAACCCCAATGTAGACACAAATGTTGAACACCCTGAATGGTGCAAAGGAACCTGGTTTATTGCAATGCAACGTTAACCAGCAGGCCATTCAACAAACGGATTAAATGTATTGGATAGGTAAGTAAATAAGGGTATTGTTGTAACCACAAGTCATGACATGGAAATGCGATAGAAAGTGGTTGTGTGAAGATGCCACTTAGTAAGAATATTGTTTTGTCAATGCCCGAATGCTTTATGGGACTCACACTTTCCCAACAATCAATATTCTTCATAGATATTCTTCGTAGACGCCTAGGTGCTTCCGATGAGTCATATTATCACCCATTATTGTGGCTGTGATTACTCACAGCTCTTAATCTTTTGCAGTTCTGAGAATCAACAGAATTGGGAAGGATCCAAGCAATGCTTTGGTAGACAAGGGGAACAACCTCTCCTTTCAATTTCCCCATAAGTCCTCGCCTCCTTGATTGGCAAATTGGTCATCCTCCCCCCTTCCCCTCCCCCTAGCCAGAAAAACCAACCTATCAAAGGATTTGTCTGGAAGAGAGGCGGGGGGGGGGGGGGCTGGAGAAAGAGAAGGAAGATAGACTAGGCAGAGAGAAAAAATAGATTTAGAGAGAGGGAGGGAAAATGGATTAGAGAGAGAAGAAAGGTAGAGTAGATGGATTAGAGAGAGTAGAAAGGTACAGTAGGTAGAGAGAGGGAGAAAGAGAGATAATAGATTGGAGATAATAATAGATAATAGATTAGGTAGGTAGGTAGGTAGGTAGATGGTAGATAAATAGACTAGATAGATTAGATAGACAGACAGGCAGACAGATAGGTAGATAGATAGAAGATAAAAAAATAGATATAGAATAGATAGATAGACAGTCAATGTTAGATTAGCGGTATGTGTGTGTGTGTGAGAGAGAGAGAGAGGAAAGAGAGAGGGAGAGAGAGAGATACCAGTAGATATCTAGATACCAGAAGATGATAGAGAGAGGGAGAGAGACAGAGAGTCAGAGAGATGGATACAGAGATAGATATTTAGAAGATAAAATATTAATTTCCCACATTTCTAATTCCTTATCCATATATCCTAGTAAGGAATAACTGGTTTCATCGTAATGTTAGTCCATAGTATCTTTTGCATCATTGTATAGATATGCACCCTTTTTTAAAAAAAATTCTGCTTTTTTCCAAGTCTACCATGAAAGAGCAGCTGGAATTCTGCACAGCAATTGCTGGATTCTGTCTCTTTTTGTATTAGGAAGAGTGGCAAATAAAGCAAGCATTTTTAGCAAGGCATTTATTTCTTCTGAATTCCTTCGGTTTTCCTGGTATTTGCACAGCCAAAGCGAAGGCAGTTAGATAATTATTCTCATTACAGCAGCAAATTTGGCATGCCTGTTGTTCTGGCTTCCAAATGGATTTCTTTTGAAAATCGAGAGATGAAAAGAAAGTGCAGGAAAAGCAGCCAATTCTGACGGCAAATCAGATCAATGCATGAACTATTTCTCCCTCTGTTTTCTTTTTCCATCGACGCTCAACCGTTTGAAAATATATCTTCGTGATCAATGGGAGTTTTCTATTTTTATTTGGGCCTGAAAGTTTTAATTCTCACAAACACCCATTGGTGTCCCAGGAACAACCGCAAAAGCCATTATTTTAAAGGGTGTTTTTTTTTTAAAAAAAAAGCTCAGCTATCTTGAGCGTGGGTGAAATGGGCAACATTTATCCAAAGCACAAAATAATAAAAGGGGGGAATTGCATTTTTGTGTTCCGTCGAAGGTTGCCTGAAACTATCATAAAAACCTCAGATGAATTTTTAAATGACCCTGTCAGGAAAACCATGTGATTTTATTTTACTTTATTTTTGAAATGGTCTTTATGCCTCAATTTTCTTTCCTTTTTTTCCTTTTTTTTTTTTTTACTGCTGGTGCATTAAAAATCCACAAAGCCAAGTTTTTTTTCTGCCAACTTAAGTAAATGGAAGGCCTGGATAGCATGTTGCATTTGGTTCCCAAGAGGTTTGAAGCGTATGGGGTTTAAATGTGGCGTTTGTTCCCAACTCTTGAAAAATAGCTGTTGTTTTTTTTCCTGGGTTCGCACTTCAGGGAAATGAGGAGGCTGCTTTCAAGAGTCTTCCATTTAAGCACATTCTGAATTCTTTTCTTAAAAAATAATTAAAGTTAAACTTTTAAAAAGTTGAATAAACAGTGTGTTCCTCACACAATCCTGGAAAAACAAAACAATTACAAAATTTAGGTTCCTGAACCCTTGTGCATCTGACTAGTATGCCAATATCCAATAAATGCCATTTAAAACAGAGATCAAAAGAAAACAGTGAAGAAATCGGTACCCATGCAGCCATTTAGCATTGAATTTTACACTCCCTGGGGTGTGTTGGATATATTCACCACCTTGAGTTATTTGTAAAAAAAAAAAGAATAAGAGCAAGAGCCAGAGAAAATGAAATAATTAAAAAATAAACATAAATAAATAAATTCATGCAAATAAAAATATAAATAATAATAATACAAAAATTCAAATACAAATCAAATTTTAAAAAATGAAGTTCCCAGATTTATTGCCTGCCACATTCCTACCGATTGGCTGATGAAGCTACATACAATCCATTGAAACATTTTGAGTCAATATTCCTGGTTCCAATCAGAAAATCGGAGGTTACCCTGATATCTTTGCAAACATTTACGGGTAGTCCTTCACTTGCAACCACAATGGAGCCCCAAATTTCCGTAGCTAAGCAAGACAGTGGTCGTGTGAGTTCTGTCCCATGTTATCACCTTCCTTGTAGGAGTTAGTAGGGGAATCCCTGTACTTGTTAAGTTAGTAACACAATTATTAAGTGAACCTGGCTTCCCCTTGTCAGAAGGTCGCAAAAGGAGATCATGTGACCCCAGGGAACGCTGCAACTGCCATAAGTACATGCCAGTTGCCAAGCCTTTGAATTGTGATCATATAACCACGGGGATGCTTCTACAGTCGTTGAGTGTGAAAACTGGTCCATAAGTCACTTTTTCAGGCTGGTGTAATTTTGAAAGGTGATTAAACGAATGGTGGTATATGGAGTTCTACCTGTATTTCATTGGGACAATGAACCCCTTCTATTTCCAAATGACCAATTTCCAGTATGGGCTTGGTTTTTCCACCCCGCTTCCTTATTTTCCTTCTTCAAATGTTGCTTCCCTGAAAGAAGTATTCTGCCAGGTGGAGAGAAAAAGGAGGTGGAAGAAGCATTAAAAGGACACTTCACAGAAGCGCCTACTCAGACGAGCGAGCAGGAGAATGCGATGTAAAACACTTTGCACATTAAAAGCTCAGGGATGAACCGTGAATCGAAATTGCATGGGGAAAAAAACCCCACAATGTGTGCAAGTTATTGTAAATATGTTTTTCATTTCTGGGCTCCGGGTGCAGGAAAAGTTTGAAACTCGGACGTGTATCCCTAATTTAAGGTTTCTCTGGTTTTTCAAAGCTCTTTTCAAGTGTGACCTAGACGATTCTGGAGGTATTAGTTTTAATTACATTTCGGTTATAAAACTAATTTAGGAAGAAGAGAGAAGGCGGCGAGAAAGCTTCCACTGCAAGCCGTAAGATCTTTTATCTTGCTTTCGCTCGCATCGAGATCATGGTGGGGTTTTTTCCCCATGCAGTTTCGCCAGGGGATGAGAGAGTCAGTTCTAAATGGCTGGATAGGTACTGATTTCTTTTGATCTCTGTTTTAATTGGCATTCATTTGTGAGATTGGTACTCTAGCTGGATGAACAAGGATTGAGGAAGGTAGTTTCTGCAGTAAATGGATTTTTTTTATGCATGCCTTGATTTCCAGTATTGTGGCAAAGCCCACTCCAGAATGTGCTTAAATATACTCTTGGAAGCAACTGCCTCATTTCCCTATAATTTCAAGAGTTGGGAGCAGATGCTGTGTTTAGGCCCTATAAAACTTCAAAATATTTCTTGGGATCAAAAATCAACATGAATGTTGGCTGCATAAGTTTTTATGCACCCAGCAGTAAAAAAGAAAGAAACGTGCTTCAGAAAGTGTTTAAATAAAGACCCTTGAAAGCAGCTGCCTCTTTGCAATCCCGGGAAAAGTAACAACTATTTTAAAAACCTTTGCCACACGATATGTGATGGAAGTGTCTAGCAAATAGAGGCATGCATCTGGTTTAGATTAATCTATTCAACCTTCCTTTCGGGACCCTGGCATTTCACAACAACCGCACAAGATGTTTTCTGAATGTATAAAGAGAGCAGCGTAGTCCGGAGAAGGTGGAAACGTTGAAGACATCAACAGATAAGTTGTTGAAGTGTGTCCCATTAATCTCCATCACAATCAGTTCTCAAAGTCTTTCATAAATATCCCTCGCTTACAGTAAAGGCAGCTGTAATATTAGCTCCTGTCATCAGATCAAAGGTCCCAAGTACAGAAAATCTGTTGCCTTCAAAAGGATTTTAGAAAAAGCAGGATCAATACATCTATCAGTTGTCAACTGGCCGCCATCCGATGGAGTTAAAAATAGGGTCCGTGAGCTCATCCTTTGGACTGGAGCAATGAATTAAATTCATCAGAATTTATTTCCCTGTCATGCAAGATGAGGCGTGCTTGTCTAATCACAGCTTCTAGAGAGGCTGCATTGCATTGGAAATTAAGCAGATTTGGGGGTGAGCCAATGGATTACCGTTATCCAGTTTGGGGAGGAGGGAATCTGGCCTTGCTTAGGAATGGATGTTCTGATCCTCAAAGTGGTCATAAGTGCAGGACTACCTCTGTAACTTTGCAAAATAGATGCACAGAGCTACCAGCTTTTGCAATATGCACCTCCCGTCCTATTTAAAACTATTTCCAGAATTTGCGTCCCTAAGGAAGGCAACGGTAAGGGAATCATACCTGATTTTACAACCTTTTTTTGCCACGGGGGTTAAGCAAATCACTGCAGTTGTTAAGCGAATCATGGAGTCATTAGGTGAATTCAACTTTTCCTATTAACTTTGCTTGTTGGATGCCAGCTGGGAAGATCCTAGATGGTGATCCTGAAACCATCGTAAATCTAAGCCAGTTGCCAAGCACCTGAATTTTGATCGTCTGATCGTGAGGGACACTGCGACAGTCATAAGCATGAGGACAGGTTGTAAGTCAAGGGACTTCCTGTGGATTTTGGAAGGTAGGTTCCTCAAACATAAACATTTCTTTCTCTGTGTGTATTTTTTTTTAAGTAGAGACACAAGGGGGGAAAATAAGCTTTAATGCCACTCTCATCAAAATCCAGCCAGGATGCCTTTAATATTTATGACAATGCTTGTTTTTGCTTGAAATGTGGCCCTGTTAACCTGGTTTTCCCTCTGGGCACCCTTCACTCTCCATCAAGAATCCCTCAATTTCTACCCCTTTGTAATTTATACACTCTTCCAACATACCCCTTACCCAAGGTTGAAGCACAATCAGGTTAGAGGGCATGTTGGAGACCACGCTTCAGAAAAACTCCCCCCCTCCTCTTCATGTGAGATAAATTGAATTTTTGGCGTCTAAATTTCCTTAACCAAGAAGCCTCACCGAAGGGGCAATGAATGCAACCTTGTCTTCTCAAGGAGGAAAACGTCTGCCTGTACCCTGGGGAGATACGTCCTTCACGCTACAGGCGATCCTTCACTTACGAACACAATTGAGCTCCAAATTTCTGTGGCTGAGCAGAGTGACGTGAAGTGAGTTTTGCTCCATGTTACCAGTCTTTCCAGGATCTCTACACCCTGATGTACCTTAACAAGTTCAAGACTCAACTATCTGTGGATCTGCCTGATTTCAGTTCTCCAAGAAGATCTGGCAACGTTGCATTTTTTTTCGCATCCCTTCCTTCATGAATGATCATCTCCATGGAGCACGGAAGAGAACATCACAGATGTTCTTCCAACTTCTACAGATCACCAACTCTCACCCTCTTGCTTTGAAGAAAGGCCACTAAAACTCGGTTCTTCCAACTCATCCTGGTTTCAAAGTGTTGTCATATTGTTCCCCCGACAGTGGAAAACTTTGACTTGTGCAATTGATATCCCCAGCATTTAGCTCTATTGATTTGCTGTCCTTCGGTTTCTTTCCAATGTGATTGATGGGTTGTCATTTTGGTTTTAGCCTGATTTATGAAAAGCAGTATGTCTGTTGCTCGGAGTTGGCAATGGGAGAATGACATAGAAGCCCAGGAGATGAGTATTAACAAGAAATAAATAAGGGCGGGGGACCCCTTTGCGTGTCTTTCTTAACTACCTTCCTATGATCCAGTGATGAGTCATTTCAATGACAATGGAAATATCTGCAGCCGGCTGTTTATATTAACATGTAATCATTCTGAGGAGTGTCTCACCCCAATGGCCACCTGACTCATCTTGGCAGAAGGGTCATGTGGTGGACTCCATCTGTCAAGGAATTCTGGCTGGTGGGATCCAGGAGAAGCCTTTTTCCTGCCATAGGTCTTGTCTGTCAGCCTTGGAAGCCTTGGAATTTGGGAGTGGGGATTTCATAGTGGGGTAGAAGATTAAACACAACAACATTTTTTCTTAGAAGTCAAGGACATGTTGTCCTGCACCTGGAGGGGAATGACTGGAGGGATGGCTCCAGTTGGGATGAAGATTTGATTGGGCCATGTGATGGACTGATGGATGCAGGGGAGAGATCTTTGATTTCTCTTTTGGGAAGGGAAAACCTGGAACTTTCCAGTTCGTGTTTTCCCAGATGTGGCAGTATGACAACTCTAATAAAAAGGAACTTTGAGGAATAGTTTGTCTCGGAGTTTATTGGTTTGGAGTTGGTTAGTTGGAATGCTGACACTGTCCTCTGGAACATCATGCCCGACATGTGATCAGTGAAAAAACTTGCCTTCAGAAGTTGTGGGTGTTCCATCACTGGAGGTTTTTAAGAAGAGTCCAGTTCAAAGTATTCTTTTATTTAAGGGTGCATTGTATCCAACGGCCATCAGATTTTTCTCCTTAAAGACTTTTTGTCTATATTAGTAACTGCTAGCGGTAAAACTATAACAGTTGTGGGTCCAAACTGGCCATTAAAAATGCACTCATGAAAGAGACCCAGATTCATTCAAAGTCAGCACGGTCTGCAAATTTACAAACTGTGCAAATTCCCTTTTGAATCAGATCCCTGAATCGGGTTCTTGTACCACACAAGGTTTTAACTCCTCCGGATTTCAAGCTGCGGTGCCTTTCCTTTTCTCTAGTTTCCACTACGCTCCCACAACCACATTTTTCCGTCGCCTCACTTTATCCACTGCTGTGTTTAGGAAGAATAAACCTGGAAAAGCTCAGAGCCTCTCACTTGCTCGGAAGACGGGCCGCAGGGAGTAAAGATTGAGCACTTGGCTGATGCTACTTCATTGTCGATTCCACCCAGATCTCTTCAGGATTAGCTTCTCTTTGGAGACTGAACGTAATTCAGAAGCTGCCTTAGTGCATTCTTGTTCTCATGTCAAGCCCTTCTCCGATTCCCTCAATCTTGTCTTGCTGACGGTGGTGAAACCTCTCTGGTAAATGCATCTGAGTAATTCTTCTTCTTTTCACTGCGTTAGTCTGAAGCAAAGTGGTGCATTTGCACTATGAAACTCCAGCATCTGCTCATTCCCAAGGTGTATTTATTCGTGCACATAAGCTCCTTATTAAATGTATGTGTCTGGGTATGTGTCTGTGAGTGTGTCTGTCTTGGGGGCAGGAGAATTGGGGGGGGGAAAAACCTCGCAATAATTGAATGAACGAGAACCAACCTAGAACTAAGGAGAAATTTCCTGACAGCGAGAACAATTAACCAGTGGAACGACTTGCCTCTAGAAGTTAAGATTGGTTAAGACCATGGTCCACTACTGGGTTTTGAGCCCTTCAGGACGAGGCCACAGCAGTGGTGGCCGAGCACGCATCCCCCTCCCTTCTTATGAGAGCAGTGGGCAAGTTTGACTCCCAGCAGAAGGTGTGACCAAGAGAATAAATTCCTCTAGAGCAGGGGTGTCAAACTTGATTTCATTGAGGGCCACATCAAGATTGTATTTGACCTCAGGGGGCTGGAATGGGCGTAGCCAGGGTGTGTGTGGCCAGCTTGATATCACTCGGAAGCGCCTGTGGTGTCGGGGGCACCTGAGGTGGCCCGAGCACTCTGCCAGCGAAAATGGAGCTTGGGATGGCCACGGGCAGCCCTTGCAAGATTCATTTTTGGCTGCAACGGCCTCCTGCAATCCTCTATCAGTGAAAACAGAGCTCAGGAAGGCCACATGAGTTCTGTTTTCACTGTGGGCTGGGCCTTCACTCTTTCCAGAGTGGCCCCACCGGCCAGATCTAAGCACCTCGTGGGCTGAATCTGGCCCCCGGGCCTTGAGTTTGACACCCCTGCTCTAGAGGATGGCCAAGAGAAGCATTGTAAAATCAAGCATGGCCACATGATACCCAACTTAATGACCTCGTGTCTTAGCCAAGGAAGCTCTCGTGACAATTGTGGTCGTAAATCAAGGACTGCCTGTAATGGATAAAGACAATGTATAGAAGAGGGGAAGGACTTGGGGAAATTGACCCTAAGGCTTGTCCCCAACACCTTCAGCTTCTTGTCTTCAGGCTTGAAGAGGTCGCTGTCCAGTAACCAGTGCTGAAATGTAGAATGAGTAAGTAAATTGATTGGACTGATGGGGGTAAAAACTGACTTTTTCAGCCTGGTTCTTTGATTCTGCCTTCCTCAATTTGGTCGGCAAGCTCCAGGGAGCATCATCAAATATGTCTAGAAGGCACCAGGTTGTACTCAGCTTTGATATTCTGGCAACAAAACGTAGCAGCCTGTCCATCTGCTCTGGCTTTCCCCGATGTGCTTATCTTCTCCCTTCAGCCTTCTGCCTGACTGTATACCGAAATGAGCAGTGAACTGGGGTTTGTTTGTTTTTTTCCCCCACCTACTTAATGGTTACAACAAGGAGAAATTTTGTCTTCCGTCTTGCTGGAGTGCAAGGTGATTGCTGGAAAAGTTAGGTGGCTTCTGCCTTTGAAGGGTTGATGGGGTAGAGTTTTTTGAAGTGATTTCAGTTAATGGAAGAGAGAAGCAGAGAGAGAGGGAAGGAAGGATGGAAGGAAGGAATCTACTAGGAAGGAAGGAAGGAAGGAAGGAAGGAAGGAAGGAAGGAAGGACGGAAGGAAGGAAGGAAGGAAGGAGGAAA
>JANHFN010303140.1:0-16557 GCA_032468175.1 Toxicocalamus goodenoughensis
GGGGGAAAGTACATTCATCAAGAATCATAAGATGCAACAGTGATAGTCATAGGTTACTAATACTCAATCACATACTAGGAAAACAAATAAAACAATATAAATTATAAAGATACAAGCAACACGGTTATAGCCATAAGTGGGAAGAGGGTAGGTACTAGGAAGGATGAGAAGAATAATTGTAATGCAGACTTTATAAATAGTTGGACAGTGTTGAGGGAATTATTTGTTTAGCAGAGTGTGATGAAATAATCTCGGCGTATCCAAAATAGAGCAGAAAAACAACTTTAGGCTGTTTGCATTCAGATGCGAGTGGCTTTTGCATGAAATAAAATTATTTCACTTCCAACTCTGTTGTGTCTATTCTTGTAGATCGGAAAGCGCTGATTAAAATATAAATTTAAGAGGGGTATCGTTGCAGAAAAAGGGCCACACCTGCCATCGAACCATATTACCAATAGTCCTCGACTTACAATGATTCATTTAGCGACCGTTCAAAGTTACAACGGCACTGAAAACCGTGACCTGGGATGTTTTCCACACAACTGTTACAGCATCCCCATGGTCACATGATCAAACACTTGGCAACTGATTCATATTTACGACAGTTTGCAGGGATTCGCTTCACAACTGTGGCAGGAAAGGTCGCAAAGTGGGGCAAAACTCACTTAACAACTGGCTCGCCTAGCAATAGAAATTCGAGCTTCAATTGTGGTTGTAAGTAAAGGACTATCTGTAATAGTGGGTTTTTTTCCAACTAGGTTAAAAAGGGGGAAATGTGGGTTGGTTTTCAGACGTCACTTAACAACGGTGGCAAGAAAGGTAAAATGGGGGTAAAACTCACTTTAACAACTGTCTTGCTTACCAATGGAAATCTTGGGCTTCCTTGGGGTTCGTAAGTCAAGGACTACCTGTATTATTATGTTTGTAAGCCACCCAGAGTTACCTTATGGTAGGAATGGGCGGCCAATATATTTCATAAATAAATAATAAATAAAATTTTGGGGCTCAATTGTGGACGTAAGCCGAGGACTACAGTTATCCTGGAAACAGTGAGGGGTGCACAATCCAATCTTTTAAGGTAGCACGGCAAATATTTAAATATCCCGTTTCCCCCCAAAATACAACCTACCCTAGCTTGATTTTTACATGTGCGCCCAATATAAGCCCTACCTCCAAAATAAGCCACAATTAAGATCCCACCCACTCCAGAGTGGACGGGTAAAAATTGTCTTGAAAAACCAAATTCCCCCCTTCTTTGGTTCTTCATGCTGGAGGATGAAAGAACTTTTAGAGCTGGATCAGTTGCAACCCAAACTCATTTTGAGTGGATCTATTTATTTATTTAAATCTTGCCGATAGATAGGTAGGTAGGTAGGTAGATAGATGAGAGAGAGAGACTTATGTATGTGTGTGTATATATATCTACATCTGTCTGTCTACATACACACCGTTTCCCCAAAAATACCACCTACCCTGAAAGTCCTAGATTGATTTTTACACGTGCACTCAATATAAGCCCTACCCCCAAAATAAGCCCTAATGATGATCCCGCCCACTCCCGAGTACACGGGTAAAAATTAAGCTAGGGTGGGGATTGGGTGTGTGTGGAGCTGCCCTATTACTTACCTTTGGTTATAGCCAGGCCTCCCACACCCCAACACCTGCCTTGCCGGCCCGTTTCTTCTGCAGCCGGCAAGACTGGGAAGGCTTTCCTGAAGGCCTCTGTAGCTGAGAACAAAGCTCAGGATCGATCTAGAGCCCTTGTTATCCTCTGCAGAGGCCTTCAGGAAAGCCTTGCCGGCCGCAGAAGAGGACGTTCCTGAAGGCCTCTGACAGCGAAACGAAGGCCGGGGGCGACGTGCTCAAGTGAGGCTAGTCAGTCGATGACGTCCCCCGAAAATAAGACCCGGTGCCTTTTTTTGTGGCACAAAAAATAAATCAAACAAGGTCTTATTTACAGGGAAACACAGTATTTTCAAAGAAGAAAGCACTTTCCTCTCTTCTGAGGAAAAAAATAAATAAGGCGAGCCACTTTTGCATTAAGTACGTAAATTAAAAACACATCTCGGACAAGAACAAATTGAATAAGCCAGAAGGAAAAAAAAAGAAGAAGCTAAATAAGTGCATATTTTACGTCGCATTTTCTCCAAATCAAAGCATTAGAAAAAGAATGCAAATGCAAGGCAGGTAACAACCTTCCGAGCATCTCCTAAATGAAAATATTGCTCGCTCCATTTTCTTTTGTTATTAAATTAGAGTTTTTTTTAAAAAATAGGACGCCTTGGTAAATAGATGTCTATGTATCTCTTTGTGCAAAATGTGTGTGTGCAGCCGCCGGCCGCTTGAAAGTGGGAAGAGATCGCTTCTTGGTTTGTTTTTGTTTTTGTTTTGGAAAATTCGAAAGGAAGTGGTCCTCCACTTGTACAATAGTTCACTTAATGACCGTTCAGAGTTACGACGGCACTAAAAAAAGCAACATTTAGAACCGTTCTTCCCCCTTACGATCGTTGCAGCATCTGTTTCCTTCCTGCCTTCCTTACAGGATTAGGCCAGTAATTTCTTCTAACAACCGGTTCTCCAAACTGCTTAGAAGGTTAACAACCAGTTCTAGCGAATAGGTGCGAACTGGTATAATCCCACCTGTGTCCAGCCATTGAGTTCTCTGTCAGCCTGGTTTCCTTTCACTGCTAATTCTCCCCAACATAATTGCTTTTTCCAGTGAATCCACATAACGTGGTCAAAGTGTTTCCCACTACATAAAGGCACACTCCAGCAGCTTTTCCAATTTCTGTTATCATACCCTACAATAAACTAGCATTCCTGGAATCCTTGCAATGCCCATTTCCCGATCTGGCCTACCTCGAAGAGCTGACATGGCCAGAGGATTTAGATTTCCAGACATTTGCCCCCAAACAGCCACACATTTAAACATCCCAGAGTGAGTCATTTGTCCTGGACGAACGCATGGCCTGTTTCCAAAAATCTTCTTGGCTTCAACTGCCACATTCCACAGTCAAGACCGGCGTTGTGATGTTTCCCCTCTGAAGAGCTTTGTTAGAAAACATTCACACTCCTTCCCTCAAGACGCTTCCTCCTCGGTGGTGCAAGGATGGAGTAAACATCTGTTCCTCTCCAGAAGACACAACTCACTGCTGTGACTTCTCTTCCAAAGGGTGGAACGTCAACCCAGAAGGAAAACAGTATCATTCAATGGGACTTTAATCTGCATTAACAGTTTGGTTCATCTTAAGGTGTCACCAGAAGACCCTTTTGTCAGCTCTGGAGTTGTACGGCGCAAGGAGGAAGAATAACCCATCCCAAATTTCCTAAATTAAACTTATTTTTCCCCCTTTGGAAAAAAAACATTTCGCTTCTCAACCAAGAAGCTTCTTGCATGAGAAGCAAAACATTCTCAAAAGAAATAACCAAGGAACTCCAGTTGCCTTTTCGAAAAGCACCTTTGGAACACCAATGACCTGGGGGGTTGAGTATTAAAATTATGAATATTCCAATGTTCTCCCCCAGGATGGCTTCTCCAGCTGCAATGGGTCCATTTTCAGACTTCACAGCTGAAGTTTGAAGCTGACCAGTCAGGTGTTCCTTCGCTCCAACCTCGAGATCATCAAAAGGGCTGAGCTAGCCCTTCTTGGCTCAAACCCATCTCCAGGAAGAGGGCAAGGCTACGGCTGGGCTCATTTGTGGCACAGGCTGGGCTCTCATCCATGTCGCCATGCAAGAAACCAGAAGCGTTGGGTTTTCCGGGAGCGAAAGCCGGCATGTACGCTCAGTTATTTATGTCACACAATTCCTTTAAGGGCCCTCTGGGAATCCGCAACCACAACCCAGATGGAGGGAGATGGGGACTGAGGTATTTTGGGAACTGCAGAGTCAGCCAAAACAAGAGGATTGTCTCGCTTGCACCACCAACATTGACTGGGGTTCAGCTTCTGACTTATTCTGGGAAGGCTGTGGTTGAAACCCAGGCTGGTCTACTCCCATCTTCAGGATTGGGCACATCAGGGGGCTTTGGGGAAGAAAATAGAACTTCAGACGTGCAGTTTTGCTTCATTTCGGTGGAAGAAACTTAAATTTTAACCCTTGTTCTCAAAAAAATCACTTTTTAAAAGTACATTGGGAGTGTTTACTAAATATCACACCAAGGCACTGGCTGAATGGTCCGAGTTTTAGAAAAGTATCGCTTCAAGGGCTGGCAAAATCTAGTAAAATTACACCATGCCACCATCACCGAAATAAAAGAACCTTCTGCACATTTGTTTAAAATGCAGTTGATGCAGAACACAAAACTTCGCAGGGACGGATTCAGACGTTTGCTTGGCCTAAACTGAGACAATAAAGAAGTTGTTCCTAATGTGAACTTAAGCAGGAATGCTGAGAAACCAAACGTGGTCAGGGATTGACTTCTTCCCCGGCGCAAGGTTTAGTTCTACTCCAGAGGAAAACGGGGTGCTTCTAATCTGGGATATTGAAAAGAACAGAATAACAGAGTTGGACGGGACCTTGGAGGTCTTCTTGTCTAACCCCCTGCTATGCCATTCCAGACAAATGGTTGTCCAATCTCTTCCTAAAAACCTGCATCCGCAACTTCTGGAGCTAAACTGTTCCACTGGTTGATCGTTTTGTTAGGAAATTTCTCCTTAGTTTTAGGTTGCTTCTCTCCTTGATGAGTTTCCATCCGTTGCTTCTCCTCCTCCTGCCTGAACTCCTGCTCTCCATCCTTAAAATCTTCCCAAAACGTCACAAAGGAAGCAGACAAGAGAAATCTTGCTATCCTGTCTCCAAACAAGACACGCTGGCCTGGATCACAGGTTTTCAGCCAACAGGGTTGTAGCCTGCCTTGGAAAGGGTCATTTCCCACAACCTACTGCCTTTTTATTTTTTAAAGGGCTCCGTGGCTCAGACGCTGAGCTTGTCGATCAGAAAGGTCAACAGTTCAGCAGTTCAAATCCCTAGCCCTGCATAATGGAGTGAGCTCCCGTTACTGGTCCCAGCTTCTGCCAACCTAGCAGTTCCAAAGCATGTAAAAAAAATATAGGGAAAAGTAGGGGATCCCTTTGGTGGGAAGGGAACAGCCTTCCGTGAGCCTTCGGCATTTAGTCCTGCTGGCCACATGACCACGGAGACGTCTTCGGACAGCGCTGGCTCTTCGGCTTTGTAACCAAGATGAGCAGCGCCCCCTAGAGCTGGAAACGAGTAGCATGGATGTGCCAGGGGAACCTTTACCGTTAGTTCCTTTTTTTAAAGAAGCAACAATTGTGCTAAAATGATGCCTGTGACCACACAGGGGGTCTCCATCTCAATGCAAAGAAAACCCACCCTATTTTAGGCTGCAGAAGGATAAACCCATGTATGATTCAATCAATCTCCCTTTTCCCAAAGAGAAAGATCTATTCGATAGGTATATTCTCTCTCCCTCTCCCCCTCCCTCTGTTCTGCTCCCTAAAAAGAAGCTGCATCTTATTTACAGCCACACAACGGTTCAGATTACAGGATCTCTGCTTCTCTTGGACATCCAGTTCCAAGGTGGTCCAATTAAAAGAAGGAAATTCAGCTTTGAAACTATTCCTTCGGCTTGGAATCAGGAGGGAAGACACTGACTCCAGGCTCATCCTGCCAGGGGCAATGCCAGCTCTCCTTAAATGCCCCCCTTTCCTTTCGTAACGTTACATAAGACATTGGGAAAACAGCAACACATGTGAAGATGTGTCACCGGGAACCACCCTACAGATGTTTCCTGCAATGGACGCCAAAGATGCAGCTCAGCCCAAAGCAATCTAGAGATCCTGTCCCAACGCTTATGAGTTTGGAGCAGCGGAAAACCAGTGGGGAAAACCAGTCTACCCCAGTTTCCCGAGACCAGGACTTCATTTCTCCATGCTGGCTGGGGAATTCTGGGAGTTGAAAATCCAGGCTTCTTAAAAGTTGCCAGTGTTGGGAAACGCTGGCTTGGAAATCTAGCAGCGGTTTCCAAGAAGTTGGATAGGAGGAAGAGGAGGAGACATTTTGGCTTCTAGGAAGCAGAGTTTGGAAGCCAACTATACATTCAAGAGAGCCCATCGTTTCTCCATAATTGACGCTGCCAACAAACTTTCAAGAGGAGAGAGTTCAGGAAAAAACCGAAAGGCTGTTCCTTGTGAAAAGTTCATGAAAAAAGTTATTCCCAGCCATGGATGGTATTTATAAAGTATACTCAGATTAAATATATTCAATTTACTTGCTCTGCCTCTTGAGTCTCGGTAAACTTGCTCTGCTGTGCATTGTTCTTGGGGCATTCGCACATTACAATTGACAAGCGATTTACTCTATGTGGGAATCGTCCTCATTTGCCCACCGACAATCAGATTTTCCCCACTCCAGTTTGATCCTGAGCCACGTTGTTTTAGAGCAGTGGTCACCAACCAGTGGGCCGGGGACCACTGGTGGTCTGTGAGAAAATTTGGGTGGTCCGCAGAGAAATGTCCCCCCCCAAAACAATCCAGGCTGCGCGGGAACACAAGGCTGCGCCACACACATGGCCCATGGGAACACAAGGCTTGCGTCACTTGCATTGCGAATATCACAAGGTAGTGAGGGGAGGGGGGAAAGGGCGGAGGGGGGAACTTGCCCCACGCGCCCCAAGCTTCTTTCTGCTTCTGCTTTTGGCTGCACACAAGGAAAGCAGCCAAACTCTGTCTTTCTCTCCTTCCAAATTCCGCCAGAAATGAGTCTTTGGGACCCTGCAAGGCCGCCTGCTCCAAGAGGCTGAGCAGGCAAAGATTTATTTCTGGCAGAGTTTGGGGGAGAGAAACAAAGGTTTCTGCTGCTTCTGCTGCTTTCCTTGCATGCAGCCAAAAGTCTCTCCCCCCATCTCTCTTTCTCCCCCTGAGAACAGCTGAGATCCAAAAGGTTGGCGATGCCTGTTTTAGAGCTCCCAATTCCTCCCACTGATCCTGATCACAATCTCGCAAGCACAGGCAGTCCTTGACTCACAACAGTTCACATAGTGACGTTTCAAAGTTATACCGGCACTGGAAAAAAAGTGACTTAAGACCATTTTTCACACTTATGACCGCTTCAACATTCCCATGGTCACATGATCAAAATTCAGATGCTTGGGCACTGACTCACATTTATAATGGTCACATGATCCCTTTTTGCGACCTTCTGACAAGCGAAGTCAATGGGGAAGCCGGATTCATTTAACAACCATATTCCTAACTTAACACCGTGATTCACTTAACAATGGTGGGGAGAAAGGTGGTAAAATCCAGCAAAAGTTCACTTCGCAACCATCTCACTTAAGTGTTGTTGTTTTCAATCAGGGCAACCTGGTCTACCCAAATATGGGATGGGGCATGCTGTTAAATATGGCAACTCATATAAAATATTTGTCTGGTCTTTTTAGAGTTGTCAACAGAAAGGGAGAGGGGAAAGAACAGTGCAGCAGCTTGCAAACTGAAACTGCATTCCATAAATGTTTTCAAAGATAGTAACTAGACGACCAAAGTTTCTGCCATGGAAAATTCTAACTGGAGAGCATGATTGATGACTCTGGGCTATGGACGTGTCCCATTGGAGAATATGAATTACAACTCTGGGCTATGGATGTGTCCCATTGGAGAATATGAATTATGATACACCAGGAGTGGGGGAAAAACCAGGGTCAAGGGTGACAGTGAATTGTGTGTCTCAGAGTCGGCTACATCCAGGCAGTGCTGGACATGTTAACTCCCAAAAAATCCTTTTGAAGTTTTGGAAGTTTGGCTTTTGAGACTCATGATTTAAATGGGGGGCAACTGCCGGAATCCTGACAATAAATGTAACACGACAATTGTCTCGCTTAGCAGCATAAATTCTGGGCTCAAATGCGGTCTTAAAAGTTGAGAGCTACCTATATTCTCTAAAAATGAACATCAAAATTCAGGTGCAGGAGATTCCGCATTTTGGGTCGTTTCACATTAATCCAGAACAGGAGAACCCTAGAAGTTCTTGGACGAGTAACAGAAAGAGAAGAAAGGCAGGCGCAGTTCATGAGAATCCTTGGAAAAGAAAAGAAAAGAGATAAAAACCCATGTTCTGAAAATCCCTTTTGTTAGGGAGCAGATCTGAACTCCAACAGCTGGGCTCAACCAGGCCCTCTCAATGAAAAGCAATCTAAGACAGGTCTGTAGGGTGCAACTCACTCCACTTGCACACTCATTGCCTTGGGGAAGGGGGGGAGAGCTAAAAAGGAAATTCCTAAGGAATGAGGTAGTTTCTGAAGCAATCAGGACATATATTTTTTCCTGAGAAAGAGGAGGAGGACGGAGAAGAATTTCAGCTGTTTAAAATCTACACACACACACACACACACACGTCGTGCATACATGTACATTCCTTCGGAGGGTTTTTATGTAAGTTTGGGGGAGAAAATAAGAGCAAAGAGTCAGCCTAATTTCTGCTGTCATTTAGCAAGAGGGTGTTCTAATAAATCAGTGGGCTACTTCTGGAAGCAGCAGCCAAAAAAATCCAACTTAACCCTAAGTTGCAATAATAGAGGGATACAATCGAGATCAAGGGAGGTACTAATTCCACTCTATAAAGCCTTAGTAAGACCACACCTAGAGTACTGCATCCAGTTTTGGTCACCACACTGTAAAAAAGGATGTTGAGAGTATAGAAAAAGTGCAGAGAAGAGCAACCAGGATGATGAGGGGACTGGAGGCTCAAACATATGACAAACGGTTGCAGGAACCCGGCATGGCTAGTCTAGGGAAGAGAAGGACCAGGGGAGGCAGGAGAGCAGTATTTCAATATTTGAGGGGCTCCCACAGAGAGGAGAAAGGGGGTCAAGCTATTCTCCAAGGCACCTGAAGGCTGGACAAGGAATAATAATGGATGGAAACTGACAAGGAGAGATTCAACCTGGAAATAAGGAGAAAATATTCTGGCAGGGAGAACAATCAACCCATGGAACAGAAGTTGCCCTCCAGAAATTGTGAGAGCTTCATCCCTGGAAGCTTTCAAGAAAAGATTGGACTGCCCCCTGTCAGAAATGATGTCGGTTTCCTGCTTGGGTGCGGGGTTGGACTAGATGACCTACAAGGTCCCTTCCAACTCCGTTATTCTGCTTCAAACTTCTATTTAACCCACTCACTCCTTCCAGAATGACAGTCTCCCATCCGTACGTGCCCCAGGTGGATCGGCAGAACCGGGTTTTAAGAGCCAAGTTTTCCAACCGTTCTCGCCACCGCCTTCTGCACAGCGCACCCAGGCTGCCAACCTCAGCCGTACATGCGCCGAACGGATCAAAGCAGGAAGGGAGGAAATGTGGGTCACCAACAAGATGGCAAGATGCTCCCCCCCCCTCCAGAGCCAAGGAGGAGGAGGAGGAGAAAACGGGCAGCCCTGAATAATTCATCTTCCTATTAAGGCCTGAGGGTGGTGGTGGGGGGGGGGGGCTAGAGGAAGGAGAGGCATACACACACACCCCCAAACCCAAGGAGCAAGCCAGGAACCACGTGCTGCAGAATTGCTGATGGGGAAGGAAGAGTGGAGAGAGAGAGTGTGTGGACATCAAAGGAGGCCGTTCCCCTCGCTGGGTGGGAGTGGATGCAGCGGAGGAACCCCCTCAGTGTGTTTCTGCACATGGATGGAGGAATGCTCCCCTCGCCCTAATTCTGCGGGGAAGGCCCACAACTGCAGGACCCCTCCCTTCTCCTGGAGAAGGCTGTGGGTTGTCTTCCAGCCCCCACGGCCCTCAGCCAGCAAGTCTACATGGAGCAAAGCAGAACGAACGATTTAAATGGAAGAAATTTGAGAGTTCTACTGATTGGGGGCGTGGGGGGGTGGAAGTCGGGGGGGTCCCGCATTTCAAATCCACTCGGTTGTTACGAAGAAGCCCGTTGCAGCTCCGCAGAAGAGCTTTCTGGTCTGTTGGTGTTGCTGATCGGGTCAATGGCCTATTTTTGAGTGTTGTGGTTCGCTGGCAGCCTGTTCAGACCGCAACGGAAACGGACCGTGGGGAACAATGTGGACCAGTCCAGGAGTCTGGAGAGGACTCGAACGAGGGTCCCGCGTCCAGTGCAGGGATGGGGCCATCTGGGAGTGGGGTGCTGACTCCGGAGTCTGGCAAGCAGCGAGGCCGAGGAACAAGGGGAGCCTGTTCCCAGTGTGCGTGTGCACAGAGCTGCTAGAAGGCAAGAGCAGCTAAGACAAAAGGGGGGACTGGGGAGTAAGGCTGGGAGGTGATGGCCCCTCCCAGAAGGTATAAAGGACAGGCCAAGGTAGGGAAACCTTTGCAGGAAGGAAAGTAGTGCGACCGGTTCAGATTCATTCTTGAAGCTCTTTGTACTTCGGTTGGTTTTTTTTTTCCTAGTTCCTCTATTATTGGCATCATTTCACAGGAAAGAAAGGTGGGTGCTTATCTCGAGGGACTGTTTGAGCTCCATTACCAGCTGGGAATGAAAACAATTCCCAGCGTTGCAATAAAACAAGACTTGCTTTTAAAATAAGCATGTGCGTAATGACGGTCTAGGAAGCCTTGGTCGGAACATTGAGTCAGGGGTCTCTACAAATCTTTAGTAAGGCCATACCTGGAATACTGCATCCAGTTTTGGTCCCCACGTTACAAAAAAAAAAAAAAGATGTTGAGACTTTGGAAAAAACTCAAAAGAAGAGCAACTAAGACGATTGAGGCTAAAATATGCGAAGAACGGTTGCAGGATTTGGGTTTGGCCAGTCTACAGAAAAGGACTATGGGGGGGACATGATAGCAGCCTTCCAGTATTTGAGGGGCTGCCCCAAAGAAGAAGAGGGGGGGGGTCAAATTATTCTCCAAAGCAACAGGAGGCAGGACAAGAAGCAACAGATGGAAAATAATCAGAGAAACAATCTGGAAAAGATTTTCCTAACAGTGAAGACAATTAACCAGTGGAACTGCTTGCCACCCGAAGTTGGGGGTGTTTTATCACTAGAGGTTTTTAAGAAGAGACTGGACAGTCACTGGTCTGAAATGGTATAGGATCTTCTGTTTGAGCAGGGGGCTGGACTAGATGATCTCCAAGGATCCTTCCAACTCTATTCTGCCCAGAGTTGCGGGGGACTCAGGCGGCACAGCCGATGGTGCCCAGCTAAGGGGACCGATGCTCCCACGTGGGGCGAGCCACCTTCCTGAACCTCACCTGCTACAATCTGGAGAAACCTGCTAGGTGTCAAAGCCGATGACGCCTTTTTCACAACCTGGGTAAATTACACCACGCCGGAAGGCAAAGTTCCAATGACTCCGGGGTGGCTTTGAAACCCAAAGGTGTTGAATTCATTTTTATTTATTTTTTGGCAATTTTCATCCTGCCCTTCAATCTGTAACAAAAGCCACCGACGTGGCTCACGCGGGCTGGTAAATGGCTGGAAAATGGAGCTGTCTTGGTGTCAGAGGGCATAAATTAAATGCCTGGGCGGCAGACAAGACAGAGAAAATCACTTAACTTCACGATGCTCTTAATCTGTGTGGAGGTTCAGATAATAAATGGGGCCAGGAAAGGATCAGAACAAGCTTTGCCCAAAGGCTGACATTAGACCTCGAAGTATGATCACAATCGAGCCTAGAATTTATGTTGCTAAGTGAGACATTTGTTAGACAACAGATAATCAGAATTGGAAGGGACCTTGTAGGTCATCTAGTCCAACCCCCCACCCAGGTGGCAGACCCTACACCATTTCTGACAGATGTCAGTCCAGTCTCTTCTTGAAAGCCTCCAGGGATGAAGCTCCCACAACTTCCGAAGGCAACTTCGGTTCCACTGTTTGAGTGTTCAGATTTTGTGATGACGCGTGAGACGTCTTTCACTTTTATAGATATAGATATACACATCAATGCATGAACAGTGTGGCACCTGGGTATTATACATTTTGGTGCAAATAAGAATAATAACATTAATCATATTTGTTACATTCATCAAACTTATGTGATTCTACTGTTAATATACATATTTGTATTAAGTTATAGTCTTTCATTGTTTAATTATTTAATGTTTCAGTATATTCTTCTAATGCCAATCGCAATATTGTTTAGACACACATGATACTTCCATTATTCAATTTCTAATCTTCCCTCTAATTATTGCTTTTCTCATTATATAAAAATGTGTATATTAATAATCCCCCCTCTCTCTCGTTTTGACTTTTCCCTTTGTACCCCATTAAAAGTGCTGGGCAACACAAAATTCTGATCTCAGTTGTGGTTGTAAATCAGCGGTCTTACACAAAGAGTGATCCAGGCTTTGTGTGCAAGATAGTTCTTGAACAATGGGCCCTCTCCAACAATGTGAAATTTAATGTGGAGAAAAGCAAGGTTTTGTACCTGGGCAGGAAAAGCCAAAGGTACAAGTACAGATTAGGTCAAACCTGGCTGAAAAACAGTAACTGTGAGGGCGACCTTGGAGTCCTAGTGGACGATCACTTGAATGTGATGCCAAAAAAGCTCACACAATCCTTGGTTGTATGAACGGAGGCATAGAATCAAAATCATGGGAGGTGTTAGTAAAGCCTTAGTAAGGCAAATACTGGAATACTGCGTCCATTTTTGGTCACCACGTTGCAAAAAAGATATTGAGGCTTAAGAAAAAGTGCAAAGAAGAGCCTGGAGACAAAAATATATGAAGAGCGGTTGTAGGAACTGGGTATGGCCAGACTAGAGAATAGAAGAACTAGGGGGGGACATCATAGCAATATTCCAGTATTTGAGGGGCTGCCCCAAAGAAGAGGGGGGCAAATCATTCTCCAAAGCACCGGAGAGCAGGCCAAGAAACAATGGATAGAAACTTATCCAGGAAAGAAGCAATCTGGAATTAAGGAGACACTTCCTAACAGTGCGGACAATTAACCAGTGGAACGACTTGCCTCCAGAACTTGTAGCTGCTCCATCACTGGAGGTTTTTAAGAAGAGACTGGACACCCCCTTGTCTGAAATGGTATAGGATCTCCTGCTTGGTTGCAAGAGGGCTGGACTAGAAGACCTCCAAGGTCCCTTCCAGCTCTATTCTGATTGTTTCCAAGCCTCGGTCGGTCCGAAGCAGAACCTGGATGTCCAGAGGGAAGACAGCCTCCCATTAGAGAACGTTAACGCCTGCCTGGCCCGGCCTAAATTAAGCCCGCAGTCTAAAATGACTTCATGGAACCCTCCAAAATAAAAACCGTTTAGATCTATTAGATATCGATGGGATCAGTCCCAAGGGGGAAGGGATCGGAATGGAGCTGTGCCTCCTTCCATGGCCAGCTTCCTTTTAAAGATCCACCCATTTGCTTTCCCTCCGAATGATGAGGTTCAGTTGGGGGGGAGTTTTTATTTTTTGCAAAAAAGCAAATCTCGCCTGGGGCCATTTAAACGGCTTCCTGGGGGAAGAGCAAGGGGTTTAATCTTTCTCTTCCAGTTGCCTCTCATTGTCCGGGATGAAAAGAGCAACCCGGAGACCATTCCATTAATTGCAGGTTTTATGTTTTCCCATGACAAGTATATTGTCTGTCCAAAGAGGAGCCATTGTGGGCCGCTGTGGCAGGACACCAGCTGTTGATTCAGTCTTTGGGGGTGGGTGGGAGTTGGAGAAGCAAGGGAGCAGTGGGCACGGCTGAATTCTTTGGTGCCCTCTTGCTTAAGAACGGAGTAACCTAGGAGTTTCTCCAAGGGGAAGGAAAAATGAGTGCCCTTGCCCACATTCTTCCCTGGCACTCGAGGGTGCCCGAGGAAAGAAATCTCAGTTTGTTTTCCCTTTCTAATAATTCTTTTCTTAAAAAAATATTATTTTGTTTAAAGCAAACACCCAACGGCCGTTGTGCCACTGGCACACCATGTGGGCAGGCCAGGTCATCTTGGAAGAAAAAATCAAGCAGCCGTAGTTTTATACATTTGCTATTCAGGGTTGAAAACACACAAGGAAACGATCTGATTTATGGACATGGAAAGCAGAAGGGGAAACATAACATCCCTGGAGAAAAAAAACAACAGCAGCCAACTGAGGCAGGATTTGTGCTCTGATTTCTGCTGAGGGTCATTTTCTTTTGCAATTAAAAGATTAAATTAAAAGCCTCTCGTGGGTAGAGAAAGGATACGGGGAAGGGATCAGTTTGGGGAAAAGCGAAGGAGAACGTGGAAATCTACCGAGGGCATTTCAAATTATTGTTTTTTTTTAAAAAAAAATTACTCGCTGCCTATGTCTCCGTGGGGCTACTCACAACGCTAGAAAAAGGAAGAGTGTAAACAGAACAGAGGTAAAATAAGAGAATAATAAAATAAAATAAAAACAACGAAAAGGAACATGATGAGAATACATCAATATGATCACCAGAAAGACGGATGGGAGGAGACAGAGAACATCAGGTAGGAAAAAATGCCTCCAGTATTGAATTTTAAGTTTTTCACCCACAGTGTGTGTCCTTCAGAGCACAGGGCAGGCAGTGAGCCCATCTCGGCCATAAATCTTGCCCTCTTTCTTCGTTACCAAAGAGGACAAATTCTTGATCCATTTGGTTGCTATTTGGCAGCTGTAAAAAGTGTGGTTTTTTGACTTTCGCCTGGCCAGTTGCCTGGTTTTTGGTCCAAAAAAAGAGGGGGAGAAAGACTCGTATGTCCCAACAGGGGGCAGAGATCAAACCTCGATGGAAAATCCCCAATTCTTTCCCATTTTGTTTAGATAAGGCTTCTTTGGCAGTTTCCAGCACCGAAAAATATTTTGTGTTCCAAAACCTGTGAACATAGATAGCACATTGAGTTCAGTTCCTTGAGAGGCTGAAAGGAAACCAGAGGGAAAAATTCTTAAATTCTGTGGCTGAAGATTATCTACTTTGAAGCATTTGGCTGGACTTTTTATTTTAAACACTAACTTCTTCCTTCTGAATAATGTATCTGTCCAACAAATGCCCCATCCAGGCCAAGAGAGTTGGGTTTTCTTTAAAGAGCCAGCAATATTACCAAAATTCCAAGAATTTTCCAAAACTAAATACAATCTTCTTTTGTTGCTGTGGGTTTCTGAGAAGTAATGACCAATATTTACTGATTTGCAGTCTCCTAAACTGCTTTTTCCTGCCTGAAGTCTGCAAAAAAAGTTATGCCAATAAGAAATACGATTTAATAACTCAAATATATTGTCCTTATTCTTAAACATCCACAAATCTCTCTCAAAGAAATAGTTGCTCAGAAGAACAGATGCAATCTGGGTTGCCTTTTAGAAACATGCCGAATTAAATTGTACCTGCATTTGATTAATTTAACCTGAATTAAATTAAAATCATTCAATTACATCTGCTGATAAAATGTAGATATTTGGAGGGGGGAAAGGGTGACGATCTGAAATGTTTTGCTCCTGAAAATACCAGCAAAAAAAGCCTCTCAATTTTGTAAAAACTCTCATGGCTGAGATTCGTAGATTAAAATCAGCATTTCCAGAAAAACTCTCTGCTTGCAAGCAAATTATAGGTAGATAATTATAGGTAGCATCTGTGCATTCCGGGATTTTGCTCCATTTTTCCGACTTGCTCCCTGAATGTCCCATTTGGCCTGCAAAAGATCCCTTCAGACAACCTCACACCTTGATTATTAAGCACCTTTTAATGACCAGCTGCCCATCCGGCTGGCCAGCAGCGATAAGCTAACCGGAAGCTGAAATGTCAACCTGAGGCTTATGAAAGGGTTGAGTTGACAGCATATTCCATTCGTCTGGCCAGTTTTATCATTTCTGTTTCTGCAGAAGAAAGCAAGGCTGCCATCTCCTGGCCTTCAGCAACCCTTTTTTTGCTCCGACTGTCCACAAACCAGCAGGACATCCTTGGACAATTGTTGCCAAAATGGAAAAGGCGAGGCTAAATCCTGCTTTTAGCCATGAAAGCCAGCTGGGCAACTTTGAGCCAATCACCAGGAGACGGTGAGTTCTAGTCCTGCTATGAAAGCCAGCTAGGTGACTTTGGACTAATCACCAGGAGACGGTGAGTTCTAGTCCTGCCTTAAGCATGAAAGCTGGCTGGGTGACTTTGGGGCAATCACTCTCTTATCAGCTCAACCCACCTCACATGGTTGTTGTTATGAGGAAAAGAGGAGCAGGAAAGTGTGTTGGATATGTTCACTGCCCTGAATAATTTGTAAAAAATAATACAGGTAGTGCTTTTTGCTTTTTGTCATAATAATATAAACACGTGGTTTATATAAAGATCTATCCATCTAATCGGTAAAACCCCAAAATCAAAGTTTCATTCCTTTCCATTTCACGCACGAAATTCAGAAGAAAAATACTTCCAGAATAGAATAAGAATAAGAATTCTTTATTGGCCAAGTGTGATTAGGCACACAAGGAATTTGTCTTGGTGCAAATGGTCTCAGTGTAGATAAAAGAAAAGATACATTCATCAAGAGTCAAGAATCATCAGGTACAACACTTAATAAAAGTCATAGGGTACAATAAGAATAGAATAAGAAAGAATACAGTAGAGTAGAATAGAATAGAATAGAATAGAATAGAATAGAATATAGAATAGAACAATATAGAGTAGAATAATATAGAATAGTATAATATAGTATAGAATAAGAACAAGAAC